>PVIU01016166.1:0-45894 GCA_004026605.1 Ondatra zibethicus | reverse complement strand
CGGTCTTGTCCCCCTGAGCCCTGTCACATGGTACCTAGCACACACCTGCACTCCACAAACACCAACAGGGAAGAACACAAAGTTGGGTATTTAGAACACACCCCACTCCCACGAAGGGCTGCAATTTGCATTTGTATTTAAGAGCGGAAACAGCCAGTGGCACAGTGAGGGCCAGAGACACTTTCCAGCAGTGAGGTATGGTACAGAGGAACAGCCATGTGGACCCATCACTTGCCCCACAACCTGTGTCCAGTCTCCACGTGGCCATGCCCTTGGGAGACCTTCTCAGCTATCAGTCAAAAGCCTTTACTGGAACACCTGCAGGTCCTCTTTCCAGACAGCCTGTTTCAGTTACCTCTTGATTTGCAGTTTCTGCCTTTGCGTCTTGGGTTAAATATCTTATTAAAATATATGTCCTATTAAAATACAGAACATGTGGGTAACTGTGGTTGCAGCCAGCCCTGCAATTCCTGTCTAATTAGTGAGGAGAGCTGCCTGGCAGCCAGTATGCCCTTTAGCATTTCTGAGATCTAACATGACACACCCTTTCCCACTTTGATGCTCCCTCACCCCTCGGCTTAGACCCATCATTCAGAAGTTCTGCTGCTCTAGACACCTGTCCTGTCCCTTCCTTATACGTGTGTGAGTCTGTGTGTGTATGTGTGTAATATGCTCAGGTGCCATGGGTTTGATGTTTGGAGTTTTGTCATGAGCCTGGTCTCCTCCCCTACAGTGCCCTTCCTGGGCACTGAAAAGCAAGTGCAGTAAGCTAAGTACTTCAACCAGGGCCACCACACACTGAACAGGAGGAAAAAGGAGACAGAACTGGGCATCAGACTGTCCCAGTGCTGCTACACAAGCTGGGTGACAGGAAACACTATGAAAAACAGACATGATAAAAATAATTGACATACAGGGAACAAAATTAAGTTAGGTCCAGGCACCGTCCCAGTGCATGGCCAGAGTTGACTCCATCTGTATCCCAGACTAGTGCATGCTAGCCCCAGAGTGGGGCTCCATGTATGTTCCCAGTTCAATGAATACCCAGGGTGAGCCTCCATCCAGGTTCTGAACCCCCAACCCCTATATATTTCCTTAAGCTTACGTAATACAATGTATACAGTCTGCCACAATTTCTGTCACTTTCTGTGAGGGTCATTCCAGGGGTGAGGGAAGAGGAAATCCAAGGGCAACCCCATCCAGCAACCCTGGCTGTAGGTTTCCTTGGTCTAATCATAATGCACCTGTCCCAAGCCAATAGAGCCAAGGGACAGGCAAAGCTGGGGTGTAACCCTCAGGCTTTAGGCTTAAAGAGTTACCCTGAGAGCTCCACCCCAGGCCTCATGCCTCGCACACGCCACGTCCTGTGTGTCATTGCTGAGACAGATAGCATTGTGCACAGGTGTAGACACGTGGAGAGGGTCAGTGAACAGGTGGCCGGCGTTTTAGGGAAGGCCCCAGCAACATTGCCAGAGCTACTGGTTTCTCTGGGGAAGGCTGAGCAACAGTTATAACATGTAATCTACAATCTTAAAATAAAAACTTAAAAGAGGAAAAAATAAAGACAGGAAAATTTCTGTGACTTCAAGGCCCACCCTGTCTACCTAGTTCCAGGTCAGCCAGAGCTACACAGTGAAAACTTGTCTCAAAAAAAAAAGGTGATAGAGAGAAGGCTCAGTAATTAAGAGCACAGGCTTTTCTAGAAGACCTGACTTTGATTTCCAGCACCCACATTAGCTGCTAACAATTGTCTGTAACTCCAACTCTGGGGACTCCAATGCCCTCTTCTAACCTCTATGGACGCCAGGCATCATGTCCATGGCATACATGCAGGCAAAACACTCATACACATAAAATAAAAATAAATAAATCTAAAAAAACACCAGAAAGCCGAGCAGTGATGGCACAGGTCTTTACGCCCAGCACTCGGGAAGCAGAGGCAGGTGGGTCTCTGTGAGTTCGAGTCCAGCCTGGTCTACAAGATAAATGAACTTGACACGGACTCTAGAGGATGGCAGTGCAGGACTTAGATTCTATACCATCCGCTCTACACTGTGTGCATCAGAGGACTCTGCAGGAGTCCCTTTCTGATCTCCGCCTCAGGTGCAAGCTCCTAGGTGGCAGGGATGGCACCGCTGTCACAGTGAAACACAGGGGACCCCTACTGCCACTCCAACTATACTCTGTGACTCAAATCTGTTGATGGACCGGGGATAAGAAGAATGACCTCACAGAGCTGCAGAAACTGCTTTGCTACCAAGAGTATTCACCTGTGACCCAGGACCCATCATCATGCCCTGAGTCTACCTTACAGCACTCAGTATGGATAGTAACAATCTTTACAGTAAAGAAACAGAACAAGACAAAGGCAGAGAGAGAAAGAGAGAGAGAGAGAGAGAGAGAGAGAGAGAGAGAGAGAGAGAAGGGAGGGGTGATTCTCACCAAAAGGCCTGACCCTTCTTCCTACAGAGGAAGTAGGCTAACTCCAAGGCTTGGCAGCTATCTGCCAGCTATCTCGGGGCATACATGGGGCCAATGTGTCTCCAGAGACGTCCCCAGTTCCTGGAGGGCTCCAGGCAGGACTTGGCTGAAGCACCAGCCTTCATGAAAGAGTGTGTTCATGGCTGATAAGCTTAAAAGCAAGTGACAATTTTCCAAGGCACCCTTGCTCCAAGGGCAGTGAATAATCACGGCATTGGCTCCAGGTTCTCTCTGAGTATGTCTGGAGAAGAGAAGGTCGAAGCAAGTTCACTCAGCCCCAGAAATCAGGCTGGGTTCTCTAACACTGTCCTCCAGAGAGAAGACCCAGGGCTCCCACTCACAAACCCCAATGTTGAGCTGAGCACAGCAACACAAAAGTGTAAGCCCAGTCCTTGGAGGGACAGGGGCTGAAGGATCATGACTTCAGGCTAGCCTGGGGCTGGACAGCAAGTTCCAAGCAAGCCTGAGCCACTGAGACAGATGAGGTTTTTTAAAAAAAAAAAAAAAAATCTGTACTTTTGATCTGGGTGGTGTCTACTCAAGTCAAGGTTCATCAGGTCAAGGAGGGTGCCACTGCGTGTGTCACTGAGTGTGCTGACCTACCTTGTACGTTCACTCGGAAGCTACATGATGGAAGAAGAGAACCAGAGCCCACAGAGCTGACCTCTGACCTCCACATGCACATCCCAGCATGTGCAAGAGTGAGCACACACACACACACACACAGATACATGGAAAAATAAATAATAAAAGCACAATACATTGGTTCGTTACATGCCCCATGCTGGCCTTCACAGTCCTGGGACACGGGTGTTTTGCAGCCCATTTAGTCTGTAAGAAACTGTCCCCAAATCTCAGACACTTTCACATCATCTTCCCCATTTTCCCCCAAATCCTAGTACCACCTGACAATGACTTCTCTAACAATTTTCTTTAAATCGACTTGCAATTTTTGACTTAAATTTGCTTTTTTAAAATGTTATGTAACTGCCATGCATGGAAAACCAGCGTAGCTTGCCAGAATTCATTTTTCAAAATAGCTATTAAAATAAAAAGCACTTGTCCACCTGAAAACATCTTGCCTACCTCAGTTGCTTTTTATGGCTTGGGCAGGCAAGAACCTTGATTGGTAGGGGGTGGGGGTGTGGATGGATAGAGGCCTCAACTTAAAATGACTTAGAATCCTCCTGGGCCCCTGGGCAGTTCTCATGTGCACAGAAGTGATTCTCGCTGGCTGAACCAAGCAGGCCTGGCAAGCCCTCTATTTGGCAACACCATGGTAGGCAGCCATCTGTGCTCCATGCGGACTCCAGAGACATAAAACTGTATTTAGAGAGAAAGATGTATTAGCTAATGGCAATTGTTCACTAATTCAGACGCCCACTGGCCCCTCTGCCATAATGAAGGGAGTCTGCTTTTGCCTCTCAGGTAGCAGCTCGAGAGATCTAGGAATCAGGGCCCAGGACAGCCCTAGTGCCCTGCCTAGCCTAGAGACAGTTGGGGCTGAGCCCAGCTCTTCATGCCCATGGGTCTCAGTATCATGCACGGGCAGGGAAGGGGTCGAAGGAATTATGAGATGAGCAAGAGTGACCCATCCTTTGCCTTTCTCCCTGAGGTCACATAGAATGACCTGAAATGAGAAAGGGGCACCCTGAAACCTGCCTCAGAGAAGCGATGCAACATTGATGGGCTGTTGGGGACACGGGCAACAAGCACATTTTACTTAGGGAAGCCACAGCCTCTCAAGCCTCACTCTACCCATTCAAGAAGTATCCCACCACACACCTCCTACTCTGGGCAATGGAGATTCAGCAGGGTCACAAGTGAGGCCAATGGTCTCCATTCACAGCCTGGAGATAGCAGTAGCTATTGTATTTATTGCATAAACTGGGTGTCAGTTCACATAAGCACAATGAAACAATCACAGGAAAGCAAGGGCAACTGAAGTGAGTGGCTTAGACTGCCTGGCCTTGGGAGCTTTGGAGGGGATGGTGCAGGGGTTAAGAGTCCAGTGAAGGAAGCAATAGCCAAATAAGTCACAAACAGCAGGTGCAAGGGGCCTGGGGCAAGAACATGCTGACAAGTCCCAGGGACAGAAGGGAAGACTTTGCAGCATAAAAGGGATCATGGGGCACGGTAGGAGGCAGGAGGAGGTAAGACCATTGTTGGCTTTCCTCTGAGATAGAATGAGGAACTAGAGAAAAAGCAGAGCCTTCCTCTATGGGTAAAAGGCTTGATTTTATGTGAGCCTTTCAAACTCCCAGATAAGAGCTAAAAGCAAGAACACCAAATAGGACAGTAAACTAATATCCCAAGCCTGTAGAGGTGGTACATACTCCCAAACCCAATACTCAAAAGCCTAAGGCAGGAGGATTGAGAGTTCAGATGACCCTGAGCTACAGAATGTGACTCCATCTCAAAAACACAGTAGTTCAAGAGAAATCAAATCAATTCATTTATGCCTTGGATTCTGTCCATTAAACTCCAAATGACTCTCAAATGCCCAGAGAGATTAATCACTGGACACTGGTTAAAAGGAGATCTTTGGGTTTTTTGGGTTTTTTTGTTTTTTTTTTCTGAGACCGAGCTTCTCTGTAGCCTTGGAGCCTGTCCTGGAACTAGCTCTTGTAGACCAGGCTGGCCCCGAACTCTGCCTCCTGAGTGCTGGGATTAAAGGCGTGTACCACCACAGATAGACTGAGATCTTTGTTCTTTAAAGCAAGGACAGCCAACCAAGCAGGAAGCATCCAAACATCAGATGTGAAGAAGCAAGAGACTGTCCCATCAGAAACAGAAGGCCCCAGCTACCTCCCAGGACAAGAACAAGCTTCCAGGTGCTCATCGTTGGGAAGTCGATGGGTTCCTACCCTGTACCCCTTCCAGCTCTGGAACTCCGGGACCGAGAGGCCTGGGCTCCTGGACACTGCACAGGCTCAGACTTTGCATCAGCCGGCTAGCTCACAAGGGTGTCTCCAAATCAAGTCTCCTCCTGGACAGCAGGTGCAAAGTCCAGGAACAAAGCAATCATGGCTGCTAGCTCACCAAAATAGACACCAAATACCTTCAGCAGTATATCATGCAAATCACGACAGTAAACAAAGCAGCCAAACTCAACCCTGACAGAGCCTTTAGTCTAGACCTACGTGATAACTTACAGGTGGCATGGCAGACGGAAGAGCTTGTTAACAACGCCAGGAGTCTCTGACCACAGAGCCCTGACTACAGGAAACTTCAGAAGCTAAGGTAAGGCTCCATAGTAGAGCACTTGCTTAGCACAAGAAAAAAAGACAAAGGAGGCAGAGAGGGCTCATTCCTTCAATAAACAAGTTGTAATGAAAAGAGAAAGAATTAGGAGAGGAAATTGTATAGATTGAGAAGTACACCCATCACACTTGATTGCCTGAATATTGACTCAGAAACCCTTTTATGACGATGGGGAAATTGGAATAATGACTAGACAGATTATGGAATTACTGCGGAGCTGGAAAGATGGCTTGGTGATTCAGAACACTCCTGCTCTAGCAGAGGCTGTGGATGCAGTGCAGGCTGCTCACCACTATAGCTCCAGGGATCTGAAGCCCTCTTCTTGCCTCCATGGGTAATCACACACATGTGCACAGACCACACAGAGACATGCACTCAAGCATATAAATAAAATTAAATATTTTTTTAAAGAGCTTACTGCTGATTTTGGAAAGGTTTAATAACTTTTTAAGGATACTTATCTTTAAAACACAAACTGAAACCCGTCTCAAAAAATGCAAATGGAAGAAGGAAGTGATCTAACATCTTGGATTTGCTTAAATATAATCTTTGTGAGGAAGCAGGGTGGTTAATGAATGAAACAAGACTGACCATCGGCTGATGACCACAGAACTGAGTACTACACCATACACTTCTCTGTACCTTTGTGAACTCCTAAAAGACCTCAAGGCTGCAATGTGGTTCAGTGATAAGATCATTTGCCTAGCACACACAAGGTCATAGGCTTGGTACTTTAACATGCCCAAAAGGTTTTATGTTATTTTTTTAAATAAAAACTAAGGAAAAGCAGGCTTTTTCTAACAACCCATAAAGAAATGCCCCTGTAAGTTACACCCCACAAAGAGAAATCACCCTCAGAAGATTCTCTGCCCCGCACCACTGCCTGCTAGCGAGCATTTGCTAAATGATGAGAGAAGCCATGTTTTCCTCCTTGGGATCTCCAGGATGGGAATGGTCCCAAAATAACTCTCTCTGTTTGTTGTTTTGTTTTGTTTGTTTGTTTCATTTATTGCTAACTACCTTCTGATTCAGAATGTCACACCCAAGGCCACACCAACGTCACCACATCTGAATTAGTGAACAACTGCCATTAGCTAATACATCTTCCTTTCCACCAAAGTGTTGTTGTCCCCCCAAAACTACATCTTCCTCACCACCGACTTTTTTCATAATACTACGGGCTGAATCTAGTCCCCCACACATCAGCACACATGCTGAGCAAATGTCCTACCACCAAGCTGCATCCTCTATCCCCTTTTTACTTGGTTTCGAGACAGGGTCTCACTCTATTGTCCAGGCAGGTTTTGAACATTTGATTCTTCTGCCTCAACTTCCTGAGAAGATGGGATTACAGACCTGTGTGACAAGGCCCAGCTTCCCACCACCGTCACCTAATGCTGCGAAGAAGCACTCTGGGCATTGCCTCATCTACCAAGCTCTTCTCGATGAACCCATGTTAAAGGAACCTTATGCTGTGATTTCAGGCTACAGTATCAGAGAAGATGTCAGATTCGAGCTCCTCTCAAACACAGGACTGATTTGGAAAGACTCCCTATGACAGAAACTTGCAGGTAGCCAAAAGGGGACAGAACCTCCAGGCTGTTCCAAACTCTGGAAGAGATCTGCTAAGACTGAGAAACTGGGCTGGTGAGACAGCTCAGAGGCCACCAAGACTAATGACCTGAGTTCTATCCACAAGACCCACAAGGTAGAAGGAGAGGACTGACCCTAGCAAGTTGTCCTCTGAATTCTATACATACTCCAGGGCACGCACACATACACACACACACAATAAGTTAGTATAATAATTCTTTAAGACTGATAAACCCCATGCTCATTTCGAAAATGGGTAAATTGGGACTAGAGCTGTGAGCACAACTCTTTAGGATCTACCAAGAGACCCTGGGAAGCTCCTAGTCCCTTGCCTTTGGGACACCTGCCTCAAGGCCATCTTCCCGGGCACAGCAATCAGCCCCTTTGTGTGTAATATTTTCAAGCAGCATAGAAAGAGGATGACAAGGACCACTAGAGCATCCCTGCCAGCCACACATCACCATTTCAGCCCTAGAGGCAAAGAGCCCAGAGTGTTCTCTGCATATGCCTGTCAATTAGAGGTGCTGGGAAGATCGATGGATGGATCAAGCCTCTGGAAGAATGGGGAGGGGCCTGAGTCTGAGCTGACCCCATGATGAGAAGGGATGGAAGGAAGAACTCCGCAAATTTAACACCCAGCACGGAGTTTAGGGAAGGCTTAGCAAGAGCTAGCAGCTGCCACCTGCCCCCAGATTCCCCGGGCACCCGCAGAGCAAGGGTCAATAGTGTGCACCACAGATCCCAGACACTTAAAGATACAGAAACTCCAGAATAAAGCAAGAGAAGAAACAAAAGCTACTTTACACCAAGATAAAGCTGGTCCTCTCTCTGAGGAGGGTGAGCGCATGGCCAAAGGCATCAGGCTATAGCAACAGAAGCACCAGATGAAGCCAAGGATGGCGGGGACAACTACTGGCTGGCTGGCAGACAAGAGCATCCACAAAGGGCAGATCACCATCAGGCATCCTGAACCCAACAGACCTCTCCCTGAGCCCTGTCTGCTACATCATGGGGTACCCCTAACCCATGTCCATCTCTCTGCCTCCTTTACCTGTGCACAATGGGCCTTGACCACTACTGGTAGGGTTGTAACCACCAGACATCTTTCCTTAGTCAGCAAGGGCACAGGGCCCGTGAGAGATGGGAGACATTCAAACCACATCCCCTTCATCCATACTATGGGTGAAGACACAGCCTTTTTAGCTACATCTCCACCCATAGTATAGCACTTGAGCCTAAGCAAGCCCTCTGTGTGCAGGCAGAATGTGAAGCACAAGCGGCTGAAATCTGTATCATCACCTCATAGCCAATAGGTGAGACAAGGCTCAAAGTTCTACATTGTACGGGGTTCTTTCTACCCCATCACATAGTCCTGGTTGCATGTGTCTGCCTTCTCTCCCATCCTGGTACTTGGGATGGACCCTCAGGCTAGGAAAGTGCGTGACCACTAACTGAGTCATATTCCCAGTCCATACTGGTCCTGAATTCACTCTGAAGCTCAGGTTGGCCTTAAACTTGTGATCCTCCAGCCTCAGTCTCACAGGCATTGTCTGCCAAGCCCAGCTAAACCCGCCTTTCTATGGAGCACATTTTCCTTTTCTTTCCCCAAAGCAGAACCTGAGGCCAGCCACTCATCCATCCTTCTAGTGCCAGGGGGTTATGGCCCATTCGTGCCTCCTCTACAGATTAGGTGGAAAAGGGAAATAAATCAAGGTCTAAAAGCAAAAAGGTTCCAGACCCAGAGCACTGGGTTCCTGGGTCTCCCAGCAGCCTTTCTACTGAACACCTGTGTTCTCAACATCAGACACCCAGAGTTCACTGGCCATATTCGGTTATCACTTATTTTTTTTAAGATTCTATTTTATTTTTATGTACGTGTCTATGTTGGAGGGTTGCACAGGTGAGTGAAGGCACCCTGGGAGGCCAGAAAGAGGCTTCAGATCCGCTGGAGCTAAACTTACAGGCAGCTGTGAGACACCCTCCACACCTCGCCCTCCTCACACATGGGTGCTAGGAACTGAACTAGGGTTCTCTGGAAGAGCAGGAGATACTTTTAACCACTGAGCCATCTCTCCAGCCTTGACACATATTTTTATTACAACTGCTTCAACTGAACAAACACATCCTCAGGATTGCCTACAGTTAAGTGCTGCCTTCTATTATTGCCACAAATGGAAATATAAAAGTTACACTAATGATAACTAGGAGGGACTCCTGAAAACAAAATGATCTCCCCTCTAGGCAGACCCTCTCTCCCTCTTCAAGAGCCTGAACCAGAGCACTCTCGTGGATTACAAAGGGAACATAAGCAAGAGGCCAGCGGGTTCGTGGCAGCACATCAGGAGGCAGAGAAAGGTGGATCTCTGTGAAGTCAAGGCCAGCCTGATCCACTGAGTGAGTTCCAGGACAACCAAGGCTACACAGGGAAATCCTGTCTCAAGAAAACCAACAAACAAACAACAAGGGGGAAAAAATCTTGAGGCCAGACTACCACCATGCTGAAGGAATCATGTGGACTGGTAGAGAACTGGGAAGAACTTTCTTAGCAAATGACTCAATGTTACTTCATACTCAACCACCTTAATCATTTCCCTGGCATCTCATCCTATGCTGTGGGAAACATCTCATTAATCCACATTTCGGAGAAATGGGAACAAGAAGAACCAGACACAACCTAGACCATATTCTTAAAGCCCTCCTCTTTGCTGGTCAACACCCCAGAGACAGTCGGTCACCACCTATGTGTCTGTGATGGTAATACCCTTGGGGGTCTTTGGGGAGGTGCGGCACTACCCACCCCAAAACTCCTCCAGCAGGACCCCTGGAAGTCAGGCAGTAGTTTCCAATATCCTAGGTTGCTAGAACCCTAGCATAAAAGTTAGGTTATGGCAATAACCTACAAGAGCAGGTCCCTGAGGTTTAGTGGTGTCGAGTCTGCATCTGGAGGCTGGAGCCCAGGCAGCTGCCTCAGACTCTTCTCACACACACACACACACACACACACACACACACACACACACACACCAGCTCCACACGTTCTCCCCTCCCCAACACAGATGTCCGGGGTGTCCCTGAAATAGCCTGAGGAAACAATCTTTAACGCCAGGGAGCAAACAGGAGAGCAAGCAGTGACAAGAAAGAGTCAAAGAAGGGAATACCCAAAAACAGACACGGTGGGGAAGCAGGGGCTGAGCCACCTCCAAACTTGGTCCTTGCCTGCCGGCACCCAAGCGCAGAACACACGGAGCCAGGCAGGCAGCTGAGGGTTCAGCCAAGTTGCAGAGAAGCTTGGGCTGAGCCAGTAGCTCTACACTCTCCCCACTGCAGGCTTTGGGATGGGTACCTCGATCTGCAAAGGCAAGGTCTAGGAGCCCTCTGACTCCGCTAGCGTCCCGTCTGAGCCAGCCAGCCTTTTTCTTCCCATCCAAAGGGAGTCAAAAGGAAAAGTCTACCCCAAAGAAAACTGGAATTCATCGCAAGCGCGGAGGACAGGGGAGCAGGATGATGCCAGCTTTACCTTTTCTCTTTATTCTGCTTTCGAGATTTGTGCAGGAGTCCGATGAGCACCACGGCGGCTCGGATCCCCGCCTTTCGGCAATGCATCCTCCCGGCTGGCTGGGACATGGCGAGGCCGCTGGCGGTGCCCGGCCGCGCCCTCGCCCGCCGCGCGTCCCCGCCGCCGCCCCGGCTCCGCGCGCTCCGCGCTGCCCGCGCCCCGGCCTTTGCCGCCCGCCTCGCATGGGCCCCGCCCCACCTAGGTGCGCCCGAGGGTCAGGTGACTGGGCGCTCACTTCCCGACGACCTTCAGCGTCTCCCTGGGGGCCGCGGGGCGGCCGGTGTCCGCTCCCCCAGCGCGGGCATTTCCGAGGCTCGCTCCGGGCGCGGTTGGCCAGCGGCTTCTGGGCTCCCGCTCCGACGCACCGCCCGCCCCGGCCCCGCCCCGGCTCCGCCTCCCGCGCCGGGGCTGCTGACTCCCCAGCAGGCAGAGACTGGGTAAAGCTGAAGACCCGACCCGCGCGAAGCAACCCTAGAGAACTCAGGCGGCGGGATTCGGGAGAGCAGGGAACCGGACCCCGGGGAGCGCAGGCGACACGACCCTAGGGAGAGCAGGGAATCGGACCACGGCGACTCGATAGCGCTGGGAGCTGCGGGGCTCGACGCCCGAGTTCGCAGTTCGCACACTGCCCTGAGAGCACTGGTTCCCGGCCTTTTCTCTCCTGTGCCCCGTGTTTGGGTCCCGGTCCCTGTCTCCCGAGCTCCGCCAGCCACCTCAGGCTCCCTCCCCAGGCTGACGCACTCTCAGGCAGGCGCTCCAGGATACTTCTCCGATGCTGTCACTGGCTTTATAACAGGGGAGGAAAAAACACACGGAGAAGAAACTGCGCGTCCGCCACCACCCTGTCACTGTCCCAGATAAACCGCCTTTGCGTAAGGCCACCGCCTGGACCCCCAGCCCCAGGTTCCCACTCTGGATAGTCACTGGGGTACTCCCGAGACCAACAGAGATTGGGGAGGGAGGGGTTTGAGGAGAGGTATCAGGAAAGACGCTACCTCCCCTAGCACCATTCCGAGTCCGCGAAAGGATTGCCGTGAGCGATGCTGGAAGGACCGGCCTCGGAATTTAACAACACAGGGTTGGTGATCAACTTCACCCGGGCTTGCCTCCTCCTAGAGTACCAGGTTAGTCGGTGTGCCTCGGGTCCAGCGCCCGATCCCACCGCGTCCGACCCTCAGATCTCCATCCTGACTTGAACACAAAACGTCGCAGCTCTTGGTTAAGGAAGGGGCGGTGGCCTGAGCCCTAACAGCAGCGGGCTTCACTCAAGAGTCCCCTCCTTAATTACTTCAATTTGCTGCGGGGGCCTCCCAGCCCTCCCTCTCCCCCTGCCCTTAGCCCTTGAAGCCTAACTAACTGCCTTGCCTCCTTGGGGAAAAGGAATCGGGCATTGGGGTGGGGGTCGGTGATGGGAATTAAAACAAGCCAATTAGCCCATCTTTGGAAACAGCCCTGTTGGGGCCAAGAGGTCCCTTAGCAATTTCCCTTGTTTTTTACACAGTCTGGTGTTCAAGCAAACAGAAAATACAGACGGGGAGAAAGAGGACTGAATCCGAGAGCAGAGGGGGGCTGCAAATAAACTCCAGGGCCCCGGGCTTTGTCTGGACTCTCCACTCTCCACTCAGCACTAGAGCTGGGGCAGAGAGAAGGAGCCCCAAGGTGGCTCCAAAATGCACCTGGTCTATTTATGAACCATCCATTAGCAATGGCCTTGGGCCCTCCTAAACGGTGGGGGGGGATCAGAGACACAGTCACGGAGGTCTATTTATAACCGGACTGGAGTGACCCCCCAAGGCCCCACCCATGGGGTAGACAGCTAGGCAGCTGCAAGGATTTCACTGGGGGTGACTTTAGCATCTGCCTGGGGGAAAGAAAGAGTGGATGTTCTCAAATGGGGAAACAGAAATAGCCCCAGCACAGGGTGCAGGGCCTCTGGATCCCCTACTATCACTTAGCACCTCCAGGTTAATTGACAGGCAGTTTCAGGACGTGGCAGGGAGGGTGGCCCAGTGTAGGGTATCCATGCACAGAGAAAAGCATAATCTTACTAGAACGTCCATCTGCTGCTGGTGAGCAGTAGAAGCAGTTCCCACCCATCCCCCACTGCCTGGGAGTTAGTTCAGGTCAAGTGCACAGCAGGTACAAAGGCATGAGACAAAGGTGCAAAATCTCTCTCCATCAAGTAGGTTTCATTATTCATTCCTGTTTCGGGTCCTCTCAACTCCTTCAAAGTCCCAATGGGGGAAAAATGTCTTCAAAACACCAGCAACTTTTAGACCCTGGTCTCTGGAACACTGAACTGATGCTTCTGTGAATGGTGGAGCCCTGTTTCCACCCTGTCACCACGCCTATCAGCAATAGGATTCCTCCATAAATGTCTGCTTCATCACCCACAGCCCATCAGACCCGTGTAACAGACCCAGGAAACACAAAAAGGCAAGGAAAGCAATGCCAGGGACCGCGTGTCCATCTCTCCTGGGTCTGCTGCACCATCGGCATCTAGTAAGCAAGATGAGTCCAGCTCCATGCAAGAGATGAGTGAGAGACAGAAATGGAAGACGATCCTTAGGCCATTGTTATCCAAACAGGTCATTGCTAACTGCAAAGAGCCACCACATGCTTCTTCGCAAATAATGCTATGTCCGACAAGCACAAACAGCATGGCCCAGACAGCGAGCACCAGGATTTGGCCATTCCCGTGTCACCTTCACAATTGTTTACTTATACATGTGTTTTCATTACATCAAGTTGCTTCTTTACTGATGTTAAACATTGCTATATATAAATATGATAAAAACAAATGGACTTATTCAATTCTACCTCCATACTGATCGTGCATGTTCAGAAAAACAGGTGTGAGGAGTCAGCCAAACATTTGCACCAAACCAAAGATGAGGTCCTTGAAGAAATCATAGTTTAAAAGAGAAGTGAAGCCGGACGGTGGTGGTGCACACCTTTGATCCTAGCACTCTAGAGGTAGAGGCAGGCAGATCTCTGTGAGTTCGAGGCCAGCCTGGTCTACTGAGCGAGTTCCAGGACAGGCTCCAAAGCTAAGTGAAAAGGGGACATTTTTCACATTAGTGACTGGAAGGTGTTCTTGGGTCATGTTGGGGTAGACCAAGAAAACTGCTCATGTTCAGGCCAGAGGGAATGAAGACATTGACGATAGAAGTGGTCACAGGAGGGGTCTCTTTTGGGGCCCCACCCATCCCATCCTTACCCCCAGTAGTATTCTCACTCACCATCCCTAGAGCCCATAGTTCTCAAAAACAAAGTGCCAGGCAGCTGGCAGCCTGGGTGTCTGCCTCAGTGCAGGGGAAACCCAAAGGCTTGTGGGGCCTGGGAGGGGGCGTGCAGCAAGCAAGTTAATCATGAACAGAAGACAGACAGCTGCACTGCCACTCAAAGGGCCAGCGGGTTCAAACACACAGACACGCATGCCTAGTCCTGAAGAAAAGGGTTCCTGTGGCTGGAAACCAACTGCGGAAGCCCGTGAAAGCCACGGTGCAATGAGCACCCCTGGTCTCAGAAAGACACTCCCTCCCACCTTGAGCTGTCACTGCCCTGAAGCACCAGGAGCTTTTGGATCCAGGGTAGGGTCAGATGTCTCTAGATGCCATACCCCTCCCTTTCTGCTGAAATAGTCTCCAACCATCCTCCGCATCACCGAACCTTAATGGAAAAGCAACAGTTAAAAAAAAAAATACGTCAGACAGCATAGGACAGCAACAACACACTCTTCTACCTGGGGGACATGTGTGTAGGTGTACACTCACACTGGAGAAATCACTCCTAGGCCTCCCTCTGGCACCTCACACCTGTGCACTATAAACAGGACTGACTTCCTTCTTAGCAGGTACACCAGGTACACCAGCGCCCCCTCCTGGACGGCAGCGCAGTTAGCTACACTATCAGACGAGGAAAAGAAAGCTCGAGAGGGAGACAGGAAGGCAGACGAGGGTGGGAAGAAGGAAAGACTGAGAAGGTCATTCGAGGTGGGAGAGCAGTTTCCATTTTGAAATGAGAGAGAGGAAGAGCCTTTGCCAACACACCAACTCTCCTCTCGGCAGCTAACGGCTCCTCCCAGAGCTGGCAAGCGGCCCCTAAAAGGGCCCATACCCACAGTGACAGCTACAGGAAGCAAGCCATCCACCGGCAAGACTCCAAACAAGCTTTAGGAACCGCTGCCCAGGCTCAGGCTCCCAGAATCACACACCCCTGAAGCTGCCGTCCAGTGGGCAAACCATCCCAACAAGCAGAGGCCCCGCCCCAAGCCGGCGCAGATTTTGGAACCGAGTCTCGGAGAGCTTGTGGTATTTCTGAACTCCAAGGGAAGGAAACCACATAGAGGAAACCCACAGATCCCATTCCAGCTGGGCACCCAGCCCTCCACATCCCTTGTGTGCCCAGAATCTAGGGAAAGCATTCAAGGTGTGATTTCAATCAGAACTTTTCAGATATCTATTTGGGGAGTTAGCGAAAGAGTGTTTAAAAGGAAGACAAGAATGCTTAAAATACTGCTTGAATTTCTGAAGATATTTCCAATTCATACGCTCTCCCTCTCTCCCTCCCTCCTTTGCGGATTTTTGGATTTTTGCTAAACTACATGACTGATTTTTCCCCAACTGGAAACATTTGAATGAAATTCTTTTTGTTGTTGTTCTCTTTTTCCAAGACAGGGTTTCTCTGTGTAGCCTTGACTGTCCTGGAACTTGCTCTGTAGACCAGGCTGGCCTCAAACTCACAGAGATCCGCCTGCCTCTGCCTCCCGAGTGCTGGGATTAAAGGCGTGCACCATCACCCGGCCTCTGAACGAGTTTCTTTGGGGTACCCAGTTTCTGATGAACATGAAGCAGTGCCTTTTAGCATAGAGGCTCTCCGGAGATCATTCCGGAAAGCCAGGAGCTTGTGTGACAAAGTGGCCTACAGCACTACCCTTCTTTCCAGGGTCCTCTGGCCCCCATCTTGCTGATCACAAAACTCTCAGCTGCTGCTACCTGCTAAATACAAGTCTCCAGGGCTGAGTGGCAAGTCTCTGGGAGGCTGTCTCTCCATAATATTAGTAACATTGCTTAGCAACAACACCCTTCGAAGCAAGAACCAGCAGACTCTCCAAAAACCTTCTCTGCCTGGCTCCAGAAAGAAGAGAGCAGATTCTAAGACATGTATTATTTATATACTACTCCACATGCCCAGCCACTGTCTGGGAGATGGGGAATTATACTTATGTGACCTTGCATTTGTTTGTTTGCTCGCTATTACGACCTTGGCTAGACATTTCTTTTAAATGTCTTGTTGTACTGTCCTTTTCAAAGGTATGTAACCTTTTTATGGTGACTCGAAACTGTCCTTATCAATATCAACTGCTCTAGCAAAGTAAGTGCAGTTGCTGGCTGGAAGCCAATGAGGTGAGTGGCCATTTGTGCCTGCACTTAGTAGCCCCAAAGAACTTTGATATGAAGACACTTCAGCATGAGAATCAACAGACCGCACATACGACTGGTCTGAACTAGAATCAGAATCCATCTCCACTCTGTGCCTGCGTCTCTTCCACCCCATAAATGAAGACTGCAACAGTGTCATCCTAAGTCCACTGCAAGGATTCTACGACCACTGGACAGCTTTCATAAAGATGTGTATGAAAAGGTATAAAGCAGTCCAGCGGTGGTGGCGCACGCCTTAATCCCAGCACTCGGGAGGTAGAGGCGGGTGGATCTCTGTGAGTTTGAGGCCAGCCTGGTCTACAGAGCGAGTTCCAGGATAGCCAGGGCTATTATACAGAGGAAACCCTGTCTCAAAAAAAGCAGTCAAAAACAAAAAACAAAACAAACAAAAAACCTTCCCCCCAAAAAAAAGAAAGAAAAATATATAAAGCAAATTTTATTCCAAATAGTCAAATATGAAAATGGCAAATGTGTCAATCAACAAACTTTGATCCTCCCAATAAAATGTCACTCAGCAACACAAAGGAACAAAACCCCAAAAGGTGTAATTGCATGGGTTCAATACCATCATGCCAGGTACGAAGACACACACACACTCCATGATTCCATTTATAAGAAATTATAAGAAATTTTAAAATAATCTAAGGCACAAAATAACGTTAGAACAGCGACCACCTCTGGCTGTGGAAGGTGTCTGTGGTTGTTGACTGGCTGTTGTTATTAGATCTTGTTTGAGGACTGCGCAATTGTTTTATAATAACTTTTGAGATTATAATATAATTTCATCATTTCTCCCCTTCTTTTCCTTTCTCCAAACCCTCCCATGCACCACCCACCTTTTTTTCTCTTCCAGATACACAGCTTCTTTTATTTTAATTGTTGTTACTGGTGTGTGTGTGTGTGTGTGTGTGTGTGTGTGTGTGTGTGTGGTGTGTAAATGTATAAATACAACCTGCTCAGTTCGTATGTTGCTTGTGTTTTCAGTGCTGGCCATTAGGTTTTAGACAAACAATAGTTGTGCTCTTCTCTCAGGTGCAGGCTCTCTAGCCCTCAGCATTCCCTGGCTACCTGTAGCTCTGTGTGTGCGGCTGAGGCCTGTGAGCATGCCCCCTTCCCCATCAGCATGCCTACTGACATCATCTTTGTTCAAGTCCTGCTCAAGCAGCCATGCTGGGGAGACTTTACGGGTGTGGTTTCTGAGTTTTCTGAAAGATGAAAACTCCCTGCTCCTCTGACTGTTGCAATCTTCTCAAGCCCTGCACGCTGAGCCTTAGGTGCTGGAGCTGTGTTATGATGTAGCCCTTGAAGCTGGACTCCATCACGCCGCACTTTGATTGGTTGTGGTTTCAGACCAAACTATTCTGTATCAGGAGAGGAAAAAGTGGCAGTTTGGCCAAAACACAGAACTGCAACTTGTTCATGTTAGTGAGCATAAGCGTTACTTCAAAAGGAGCTGAAGTGAATCACAATAAGCATAGATCCCAGGATCAATGAAATGTAAAGGCCAGAACGATGGAGAGGAGGTGCTTCAGTGAGTCAAATGCCTGCCACACAAGACTAAGGGCCTGAATTCCGATCACCAGCACCCATACAGCAGGATACAGCGGTGTGAGCCCAGGACTCAAGGGACAGAGGCAGGAGACCCAGGAGCTCACGGGCTGGACGCCTAGCTCAATCAGTGAGTTCCGAGTTTCTTGAGAGACCCTGTTTCAAAAGACAGTTTAGAAAGTAATTGAAGAAGACAGCAGACACTGACCTCTGGCTTCTACCTGCATTTACATTGCATGTTCGCTCTCTCACACACCCAGGAACATGCGTTGTTTTTTTTTAATTAAATAACAGTATGACTGAATTTGTGAGTGACTTGACACCAGATTAGGCTACCTACCTATCTTTAAAGAAAGTGGGGGAGGGGAAGAGGGGCTGGAGAAATGGCTTCTCTTTCAGGAGGCTTGAGTTCAGTTCTTAACATCCACATGGTAGCACAACTATCTGTAACTCCAGTTGAGGGATCTGTCCTCTTCTGGTCTCTAAGGGTAATGCATGTACATGGTGCAGATAGACATGCAGACAAGACATTCACATAAAATAAAAATAAATAAACCTCAAAAAATAGATAGCTAGCTAGAGAGAGAGAGAGAGAGAGAGACCTACCTTAAAAAATAGCTGGGTGGTGGGGGTGGCGCACGCCTTTAATCCCAGCACTCGGTAGGCAGAGGCAGGCGGACCTCTGTGAGTTCGAGGCCAGCCTGGTCTACGAAAGCTAGTTCCAGGACAGGCTCCAAAGCTACAGAGAAACCCTGCCTCAAAAAAAACAAAATAAAAAAATAAAACACCTCACATCAGACACAGGTCAGCCAGCAAATCCACAGGCTGGTACTACAGCCACCCAGTCCCTGCTAGATTCTAGCTTGTTTCCCAGTGGTCTGAACTACTCTCCTTCTCCAAATGGTCCCTAAGAAACTCAGGACTGGGTACTCCTTTCCAGGAGGAAGTTGTCCCTTATTCATGGGTGGGATCAAAGCCCTTCTGCTAAATCACAAGCTTCCTCCTCCAAAGACTCTGGACTCGAACTCACTGATGTGTTGGTAGAGCCTTTGCATGCTGACATTAAGTCCTTTCAGCCTAAGAGACAAACACGAAGCTCGTCTTTGGTGCCAATACAACCTCCCAGAGCTTTGTCTGCTCTCGCTGAATGGAGACCCACTCCAAGCAGCTGCACCTCTGCCATGAGTAAATTTTCTTCCAAACTTACTTTCCCAGGCCCTCCGAAGTCCCTCCAGCTGTCTAACCTGCATCACTCCTGCTGTAACCAAAGATCCCTCTTTGTTAGCATAGAGGTAAACTGTTTTTGGTTCTTTCTTCACTGCCCCTCCCCACGTTGCAAAGAACTCTTGGAATCTGCACTTGCTAGTTGCTTTCCTTTGACTTTGAGCCCAGGCATGTGTGCGTGTGCGCGCGCGCGTGCACACACACACACACACGCACACACACACACAGTCTTTGCTTCCATCCATTCTCTGTACTACCCACCCCACACTCACTATCACCAAACGGGTTCAAGGGCTACACAAAAAAAGCAAAATACCTCCACAAACAGATGGCGGGGGTGGGGGATGCTATTTCAAGAGTGTCTTTGGGAAAACATCAAACCTCTGCTGAGAGGGGAATGGCTCTGAGGTTTCCCTTTCATAAAAGAAAGGAGTGGGGGATTGATTCATCAATTTACAACCATCCACATTGGTAAGCTGCAAATACAGGCAGAGACTTTCTTTCTGACACCCCTTTCTGCTTGGGGGGTCTTTCCAAGCAAAAAGAAAAGGGGTGGGAGGTCCTGACACCTGGCAGAGACTACAGGTGTCTGTTACCTTATCTGCCCGGCAAGATCACTGTGCCTGCCGTACACATACACAAGCCGCCAGATGCTGTCCCCCATTGCTCTGCTGAGCTCTGCACGGGTCATCTTGTCCCTTTTTGTGTCTCTTACTGTATATGTGACCAACCACAATGCTTAACCCTCAGTAAGACTTGCTAAGTTCTGCTTCCTATTATGCCTGTTGCCCATTTGCTTGGTAGAAGCCCTACAGAGAGACAGAGACAGAAAGAGGCAGGAAGGACATTTAAATCTTCCCTCCAGAATCAGGTATATACGCACTCACCAGTACTTAGAAAGCAGAGGCCCACAGATCTTTGTGAGTTCAAGGCCAGCCTGGTCTACATAGAGAGACCCTGTCTCAAATAAACAAGCAACAAAACAATTTCCATCCAATCATATGGGGTCACAAAGGATGGGTCAGGTCACAAAAGTAACAAAAGGTCCCAAGTTTGCTGAAATCTCTTTTTTGAACACATTAAATCTGTTTCAAGGTTGAGGGGAGCTGGGCTGGCGACAAAATTCTGTGCACACTATGCATCCTACATTTTGTCACTGGAAGATTCTAAAGAAGGTGCCCAGCCAAGGCCAGCAGCGACCTTCATGTGAACCCACATGCATTATGAGAATGGAGTTCCTCAATGCTGAGGAAGCAAAACCTTTGCCTTTCATAAAGAATCAGGACCTAAAATGGCCTGAGCTTCACACAGAACCCCCAAAGCAGGACGCGCAGTGGAAGGGTACAGCCAACCAGTACCAGAGGTGGAGGAGAAGGAAACATCCAGCCAGTGAGTTGAGTACCTGGAGGGCTGTGGTGGTGGTGGTGGTGGTGGTGGTGGTGGTTGTGTTTGGGGGCGGGGGGTTGTCTGTTTGTTTTTGCTTCCTTTCTCATTTTTTGGGAGAGAGGGTTTCACACAGCCCAGGCTGGCCTCGACTCAGTACGTAGCTGAACCTGGCCTTGAACTCCCATCCCCCTGCCTCCACGTTCCAAAGAGCTGGGGTCACACTACCCTCACTCCGTTTCGAGTTTTTGGAGGCAGGGTTTTGCTATGTAGCCCTTTCTGGCTTGGAATCCACGCTCTTCTTGCTCCTGTTTTCCCAAAGTGTTGAGATTTCTTGTGCGAGCCATGATGCTAGTTCAGAAATAGCATATTTCTCTGGACTCTACAGAGCAGAACCTTATTTTAAATTTTTTTTTTTGGCAAAATAGAAAGTTAAGGATATGTCTCAGTGTTAAGAGTGTTTGCCTAGCAAGCTGGAAGCCCTGAGTTCTATCCCCAACACTAGAAGAAAGAGGGAAATGGTGCGGGGGGGGGGGATATGGGGGGAAATGGGACTAATTTGTTTCACAGTCACAGGTAGCAGACCAAATCCCTGCCCCTTAGGCAAGCAGGTGCTAACCAGCTGGTCTACATGGATCTCTTCCCCTTAGCAGAAGAGATGAGAAGTCCCTGATATATAACTCAGGGTTGTGGGGTAAACCAGGTAACACATGTGGGAGGGCCCCACACAGGGCACTCACTGACTTCCTGACCTTCCACTATAGGGAAATGAAAGGCTTGGACCTTGGTTAGCGTGTGTGTGTGTGTGTGTGTGTGTGTGTGTGTGTGTGTGTGTGTGTATGTATGTGTGTTCGTGTATCAACTTGACACAAACTACAGTCACCTGGAAAGAGGGAACCTCAATTGAGAAAATCTCTCTGTCATACTGGCCTGTAGGCAAGCCTATGGGGCATTTTCTTGATTAATGGTAATGTGGGAGGGTTCAGCCTACTGTGATTGGTGTCACTGCTAGGCAGTGGTCCTGGCTTGTATAAGAAAGCAGGCAGAGCAAACTATGTGGAGCAAGCCAATAAGCAGCATTCCTCCATAGTTCTGCTTCAGTTCTTGCCCTGAGCTCCTGCTGTGGTTTCCAGGCATGACGAACTTGAACCTGAGAAATGTAATAAACTCTTTTCTCACCAGTTTGCTTTTTTTAAGATTTATTTTTTTGTATGTGTATGAGTATTTTGCCTTTATGTATGTATATGCGCCTGCCTGTATATGTATGTGTAGTTGTATACGTATATGTGCATGCCTGGTGTCTTGCAGAAATCAAAAGAAGGCTTCAGATCCTCCTGGAACCCGAGTTATAGATGACTGTGAGCCACCACGTAAGGGATGGGAACCAAACCTGGGTCCTCTGCAAGAGCAACAAGAGCTCTAAACTACTGAGCCATCTCTCCAGGCATCACACATACACGGGGGGGGGGGGGGAGGCAAACTAATACAGACCTAAGAGGCTGCTGCGCAGAACACTGGCCAGCCTCCACACCCTGTTCTAGAAGCTGCCCACATGCTGTGTGATCAAGACATGGAGACAGTTGTGGCCCCAGGAAATCATCACACTGGTCCCTGTGGTTGTGTCAATCTTCTGGGTTTAAGATTTGCAGAAAAATTAAGTGCACTAAAATAGCAAATATAATGAAAATTAAACCGTGTTATTATATTCTGGCTAACTAAACAGCGTGGCCCAAGGCCCGCTTGAGTCTCAGACAGCTCTCTATTGGAAAGAGAGATAAAGGAACCAGAGATATGACTCAGACAGTAAAGTGTGCGGCATGCAGGCCACCAGCATAAGGACCCAAGTTTGATCCCCAGCAACTACAGGGTGGTGAGCACATGTAATTCCAGTGCTGGGGAGGCAGAGACAAAACCCCTGTAACTAGCTAGTCAGACAGCTTAATCTAACCAGCAATCTCCAGATCCCAGTGAGATCCTTGTCTCAAAAAAAAAAAAAGAAAGAAAGAAAGAAAGAAACAGAAAAAAAATCGTAGGACATGGTGGTGCAGAAGCAAGCGGACCTCTGTGGTCTCCAGAGCAAGCCCCAGGCCAGCCAGAGCTATATAGTGAGACCCTCTCTAAAATTAAAAACGACAGATGGACAGTGCTTGAGAAAAAAAGATACCTCTGGCCTCCACGCATTTATGTTCATGCACGTATGATCACACATGAACCTGGGAGAAGATAGAAGAAGATTAAGGCAGGTTTTATGGCACAGGCCTAAACCCCAGACATTCACAAGGCTGAGGCAGTGGGATCATAAATTCAAAACCTGTTTGGGCTACAAAGTGAGTACAAGACCAACTTAGGCAATTTATTGAGAACCTGTCTCAAA
This sequence comes from Ondatra zibethicus, assembly GCA_004026605.1. Taxonomy (NCBI): domain Eukaryota; kingdom Metazoa; phylum Chordata; class Mammalia; order Rodentia; family Cricetidae; genus Ondatra; species Ondatra zibethicus. Next base: position 23,027 of record PVIU01016166.1, on the reverse strand, counting down.
ATTTAATTTTAAAAACTAAATCAAAAAGGAGGGAGGAGGAGGGAAGTTTGCCAGTGTTGTTTGGGAAGGTGTTAAAGAGAGATGGGCCCTGCTTCGCAAGGTCAAATAAATAACTTCCTGGCCTTCAGTGTCAGACAATGCCTCACCCTGGTGTCACCTCTCCAATTTGCACATGGCTGCATCTGCTCAGCTGGCTCCCTTTTCTCTTTCTCATCCAGAGCTCAGAAAACAGATAAAGGGCTCAGACAGTTCCTGCGGGACAGTGTGCTGCCCCTCCCATAGTCAGTCATGCAGAGATCACGTGACATATCCTCCAGGGTCCCCAGGCCAGCACAGGTCTTCATCCCAACTGACCTGGGGCAGCCCCAAGAGCAGGTTCTGCCTATTCTGAAGCAGGAGAGTGACCTTGTAGGAACCCCCACCTACAGCTGAGTAAACTAAAACCAACAAGGTCATTCTCCTGTGCGGGCTGTCAAGCATGCTTGAAGTCCTGGCTTTGATCCCAAGCATCTCACACACTAGGTATGGAAGCTCACACCTGTAATTCCAGCACTAAAGAGGTAGAGGCAGGAGGATCAAAAGTTCCAGGTCATCTTCAGCTGCATATTAAGTTTGAGGTAGGCCTGGGATACGTGAGACCATTGCTCAAATAAATAAGGGGAGACGTTCTGATGATTTTATGGCCCCAAACTGGTTCGAGTCATTCCTGGAGCTGGAGCTCTTCAACTTATCTGTTTCAAGGGTAGAGCATTGTCTTGGATGTCGTTTTTCCTTTGGAAGGTTTTCCCTAAGCCAATGTGAGTTAGGTTTGCCAGGCCTCTACCCAAGGGGCAGCACATCAGAGAACAAAATAAAAGGGTGTGGGGGAAGACCATACCCTTGCTCAGTGAGGTGAGCATGCCCCCAAGGGGACTCTGGATAAATATGCCCAGGAAGGGCCCCCAGAACAGCTTCCCCAACCCCAAGCACAGGCAGATGCGCCAAAGCACCCACAAGCCAAAGGCCAGAGACAGAACACAGAGCATTCTCAGGCCAACTTTAGGGAAGGCAGCAAGGGCACAACTCTGTCTCCATGAATCAAACAATGGTAGAATCTCAGGTGGCTTTAGTGGTGCACACCTGGAATCCTAGCACTGAGAAGGCTAAAGCAGGAGGATCTGAGTTCAAGGCTGGACTGGGCTGTGCAGCAAAATTTGCCTCAAAAAAAAACCAAACAAGCTGGGCAATGGTGACACACACTTTTAATCCCAGCACTCAAGGGGCAGAGGCAGGCGGATCTCTGTGAGTTCAAGGTCAGGCTGTTTTACCAAGTCAGTTCCAGAATAGCTGGGACTACACAGAGAAACTCTGTCTTTAAAAAAAAAAAAAAGAAAGAAAGAAAGAAAATCAGGATCGGGAGATCGCTCAGTTGGTAAAGGACTTGCTGTACAAGCATGAGGGTCTGCATTTGTTTGGTTTTTATGTTTTTTGCTTGGTTGGGTGGTTTTGTTGGTTTGTTTTTGTTTTTGATACAAGGTCTCACTACATAGATCTGGCTTGCCTGGAATTCTTTATGTAGACCAGGCTGGCCTTGAATTTAGAGATTCTCCTGCCTCTGCCTCCCAAGTGCTAAGATTAATGATGTACACCAACACACCTAGCCAAGAGCCTGAATTTGGAGCCCATGCTGGGCATGCAGCATGTAATCCCCATGTGGGGGAGGCAGAAATGACTGGAACTAATTTGAAGCTTGCTGACTAGAAAGTCTAGCCAAAGCCACAAATTCCAGATTCAATGAGAGACCCTGTTTCAAAAAATAAGATGGAAGCCAGGTATGGTGGCACATGCCTTTAATCTCAGTACTCTGGAGGCTGAAGCAGGAGGATCTCTGAGTTCACACCCAGTCTGGTCTACATAGCTAGTTCTAGGACAGCCAGGGCTACGTAGAGAAATCATGAGAAGAAGAAGAAGAAGAAGAAGAAGAAGAAGAAGAAGAAGAAGAAGAAGAAGAAGAAGAAGAAGAAGAAGAAGAAGAAGAAGAAGAAGAAGAAGAAGAAGAAGAAGAAGAAGTTGAGACCTGTTGAAGAAGGCACCCTCTGGCCTCCACATGCATACACACATGATACCTGCATACACAAAAAAACACACACATGCACATAACACATAGAAGTTTTTTTTTAATCTAGCAAAAAGGTTTATACCTATAACCCCAGCACTCAGGAGGCTGAGGCAGCAGGATTGTGTGTTCCAGGCCAGACTGTGCTACACGGCAATACCTTGTCTTATAAAACCAAAAAATAAAATAAAATGCATTTTTCTTGTTTGTACTTATCCTTAAATCTTCACGTGCATGAATGTTCCTGCAAAGGATCAGGCATGCACACAGGAGCAGACATGAGGTCTACAGCCTAGCAGATAGGTATGCAGGGAACACTGGGCCAGGAGGGGGCAGCACTACCTCTGGCCCAGAGCTGTCCCTTAAGGCGCTAGTGACAAAAACTGAGCCCCTTTTATTCTAGGTGTGTTATGGATCCAGTCATTGGAACTTGACCCTGGGTTTGGAGATAGACAGGCGACACCCCTGGACCAACCTAGTGAGACTGGTCAACTGGCTTCAGTCTGCAAAGGGAATATACTTAGGCTTCAAGCTGTGGCTTTCAAGAGGGCACTTGAGATGGACATGGGTGTTTAGGACTATAACGGGATGCAAAGCTAGGGCTAGCCAGAGGCCTAGCCCCTCTGAACTAGGCCAGGGAGTCTATGCATTGCTCCCACAACCTGCTCTCCAGCTACCTCTCTGAAACTCTGTGGATGCTGTGATTCATCTGCCGAGACAGCTCCAAAGACCCCCACAGGGTGTAAGCACTTCAGAAGCCAGAGTCCACCTGACTCCCAAAAGGACTGTGCACATCTGGACAACCACAACCAGGAGAAACTCCAAGGGTTCAAAGACAACCAGGAAAAGAGGACCAGCGACTCCTCTGGGGAAGGGGTGACATACCTGGCAATGAAGGCCATAGGACACCTTGCTTTTAGTGTCTTGATTCTTTTCGAGGGAAGCGGAGGTTTTTTAGGGGAGGATCTAGATATGCTGCACATTCTCATCTGAACTCATGGCTTCAAGCCATCATCATCAGCTCCCAAAGACCACTTCTTTGTCTCGCTTTTCCTGCCTGCAAGGCCATATCCGACGTAGCACCGTTTGCATCTTGCATGACTGCCTAGATGGACACATTTTTCTACAACTTCCATAATGTCAAGTTAAATTTCTTAAAAGCATTCTCAAGTCTCGGGGGAGGGACGACTCCATGGTAAGGTACTTACTTAACATGCATGAGACCCTGAGTTCAAACCCCAGCAATGCATGAAATAATCAGCCTCTAAAAGTAAATTCACGTGGTGAAATACTACATGGTGGTCTCAAAAGCAAGCTGGGGTTGTGGGGGAGGGGCAGCTGGGGACGTGGGGGAGGGGCAACTGCAACTGTGAGCGGACAGATGTGAGAAAATCCTCAAGCCGCATTCCTGACCAAGATGTAAAACTGTACTGTGTGTACCACTTCCTTGTATGTAGGAAAGGGAGCTAAGAAGAATGTATATTCATATTTCATACCAATATGTGCTGGGAACAGCCTCATAAATGAGCTTGAGAAGGGAGAGGTGGGGCTGACTAGACTAAAAGCGAGGCTTCCCACCACATCTATCTTTATATCACTTTGGGTTTGAACCATATAAATACATCCCACTGTTCAAAGTAAGTTATAAATAAATAAACAGCCCAGTCAGCATGATGACCATGTTCTCAATGGCATTGTGGGTATATTTAGCAGTAATCTTAAAAGACATAAATCCAAATTCTTTAGGCCAGTTCTTTCATGCCCGGCACATGTCCTTGTGGAAATAAGTTCATGTCAAAAGCCCCGCAATGGCTATTGCAGGGGTGTTTCTGGGAGTGAGAAACACAAAGTGACCAAAATGCTCAATGTTAGAGGGTCAGTTCATTTACCATGGCTGGAGGCAGGCTGCGTGGTGTTCTGCGAGCGTGAGGCTGCTCCCCGCCAGTCCCTCACGTGCAGTCAAACCTGATCTCAGGACCAGGGCAATGTGGGGCAAACTGGCGTCATTCTGATAAACAGGGTGAGTGACACCCAGGTGAAACCCACAGACCGGCAGGGTTTCCAGCTGCTATCCATGAGGAAGGGTGCATAGGCCTCCAAGTTCCAGTTCAGTTCAGAGCAAAGGCCGCGTGCCGGCTGGTTTGTATGTCGACTGGGGAGATGGCTCGGTGCATAAGGTGCTTGCATGAAAACCAGGCACGGCAACTTGTTCTGAAAGCCCAGCACTGGGGGCTGGGGACAGGCAGACCCTGGGAGGTCTGTGGCCAACCAGTGTAGCTTAATCAGCAAGCTCCAGGCCAATGAGAGACTCTATCTCAACAAACAAGACCAATGACAGACCCTGTCTCAGCAAGCAAGATAGAGAATGATAGAGGAAGACACCTGATATCAACCCCTGACTCCCAAACACCCCAGCACAGGTGAGCATGCCTGCATGTGCTCACATTCACCACAGTTGCGCGCACACACGCATACACACTAATAATAATAAATTAATTCACATTAGGACCTGAGTTCAATCCCCAGCACCCACACAAAAAAAAAGTCAGATACGGTGGTGCACATTAGGAATCCAGAAGGGAGAGGCAGAAACAGGTGAATCCCAGGAGCTCACAAGCTAGCCACCTAGCATAATCCACAAGTTCCAGGTTCCAACGAAAGACCCTGTCTTTAAAAAAATCAAGGTGGTGCCGGGTGTAGGCTTTTAATCCCAGCATTCAGGCGGCAGAGGCAGGTGAGTTAGAAGCCAGCATGGTCTACAGAGTGAGTGCCAGGACAGCCAGGGATACACGGAGAAACCCTGTCTTAAAAAAAAAATCAAGGTGGGACTTGGAGAGATGGCTCAACAGTTATGAGCACTGGCTCCTGAATTCCCAGGTTTGGCTCCCAGCAACACATGCTCCCAGCAGTCTGTAACTCCAGTTCCAGGGGATCTGATGCCCTCTTCTGGCCTATACAGGCACTGCATGAATGTGGTGCACAGGAAAACATGCAGGCAAAACACACATAAAATTCAAAAGTAAATCTTTTTTTTTTTTTAAAGGTGAGATAGACAGCTCTTCAGTATCAACATCCAAGGTTGACCTCTGGCCTCCACCTAACATGCATGAGCACCTAACATGCACAAACCCATGCCCCTCCCACACATAAAGAAAAGAAACTCATAGTCAAGAATAATAGGTAGTGAGTGTACTTGGATATCGTTAGGAGGATGGACCACCTGTTAAATGTTCTTACCACAATAAAATAAAATCCAGAGGCTTCTCAGCTGAGGATGGGGTTACAACCTAGCCAACACCATGAAAGCTGAAAATACTGTACACTAAAATGTTCCGAGCCTGCCTAACCTTGCTCAGCAATACATTATAGAATGCCCAGGGTCAGTCCTTCAGGTCATGGGACTGTAGCTGGCTGCAGTTGCCCAGCATTTTAATGAGGATCCCAGGTCACATGTCACTAGTCCATCATCACTAGTCCAGTGGTCTTAACCAAACCACAGTAAATTAGGCTCTTAACCACCATGGTGCAATTCACAGACCAAAGCCAAGGCCTCCTCAACCTGCCGTCTGGCTGGCACCAGGATCTCACCAGTTTAGTCTCCACTATAAGTTCATGGATGGTAGAGCATGCACTTAGCATGTGTGAGGTCCTGGGTTCAATGTTCCAAAAGAAAGAGAGAGAAAAAAAAGCAAAGAGCATAGGAGAAAGAACCTTTATCTCTGTGGACTGAAATGGCCCCTCACATTAGTACCCATGTGCCTGCTTGCTATTGAGGGTCTCCCCTTCCAGCACCAGCTCTGGCTGCCCCAGTCAAAGACAAGAACTTGCTGGCATGCTGGAGGAGAGCTGTGTGTGGCCGCGGGAGGAAGGGAAGTGGGTGTTCTCAGATGGGGAGGGGCCATAACCTCAGTCAGCCTGAGGCTTTCACAGGGAACTGAAGCCACTGGGAGGAGGACCAGGCACTGGGGTAAGAACAGTCCCCGTCATCTGAGAGGCTTGGGAAAGCAAGTAATTATCTTTGAGATGGAAGCCAGCTGCACCGGGGAGCAATGGAGAGAGAGCAGAGATAGAGGGTGGGGAGCAGGGTGAAAAGCAGAGAAGCAAAGACAGATACTGGGGGTGGGGGGGCGGAGACAAGGAGTATTGCAAACAAGCTCTGTGATGCGCTCATCTGCCGTAGCCAGAACGTTCATACTTATCACTTCTCAAAGACGGAGTAATATGACAGACAGCTCAGGTCACAAATCTGACTGGTTCTAGACATCCCCTGCTGGCCACCAAGTGAGCAGGCAGTCCTAGGACAAAGCTGCCACCTTCTGGCAGAAAGGGGAACTGTCCAGCCTGCCCACCACCAGAGTGGTCTTCTACCTCACTTTGTTCCCATGCCAAGGTCTTTGTACCCGGGGTTCCCAGTGCCCGGGATGCTCCTTCCCCACAGATATTCTCACGCACCGTCCTTTGACTCTCATCCTCTCAAATGTCACTTCTGTGAAGAGGTTGCTGCTGACCACTCATCTAACTTAACCCCAAGGCTGGCATGGCAACATGCACTTACAACCCCAGCATTTGGAAGGAGGATAGGAGTTCAAGATCATCCTTGAATACATAGCAAGCCTGAGATTTGGCAAGGCAACATGAGACCCTGTCCACACACACACACACACACAATAAATAAATTAGAAGCCCCTGCCCCTATCCTCATAAAGCCACTGCTGCTTCCTTCCCACTGGCATCGTCTGGAACCACATGGGCTCTGTCTCTCACCACTAGAAAATACCACAAGACCTGTCGGTGTGTGATTTGTCTGTTTGGGAAACTACGCTCAATAAACTTGGACCACCAGTGTTGCTGGGCGTAAGACATGGCATTCATCCGGCTGAGCCATCCTGAGCTCAGGGACCCAACTCCAAACGCCACAGGGATGAACTGCAGCTCTTCACACCCACCTCCTTCTATGTCCCATTCGCCCCTCCAGGATGCCTATCACCTCCTCAGCACCTTGAATATTCTTGCAGATACCCCTACAGGGCACCCTTCCACATCCTGCCACTGGGTTCTGGGGATTGGCTCACTGCCTTGGAAACAGCTTCTCACACTACCTGACCCCCTGTCCTGGAGGTTCTCTCGGTTTCAAACGCCCAGAGGATCTCTTTCGGCTGCCCCATGCTGTCTCTCCAGGAGGAAGTTCCCACTTCTCCCATATCCCTCATGCTTTGGGGTGACTGAGTTCACTGCCCAGACCAGACGCTGTTCGCTGTTCGCCTCTGACTGTCTTCATCTCCTGTAATAGGGCTGGTCCTCAGCAAAGCGCCTTTGTAGCACCTTCAGTGTGTTCTCTCACTTCACCCTAAACATCCCTGTGAGACAAAGACTTCTGCACCTTCAGGGTCGGGAGGTCAGGGCTCTGCCCCCAGGTGACCTCAGCGATGGGTGGCGACAGAGCCAGGATTCAACAAAGGAATCCCAGCCCCTAAAGCAGGGCCAGCTTAAAGTAGGCGCCCAATGAATATTCATGAGATAATGGACAGCCCACATTCCTCCCGTCTCTGACCTTGATTTTGACAGCTCCCTCACAGACACAGAACCTTGGTGTGCTTGCTTCCTCAGCTCCAACTCTGACCCAGATAACACAGCCAAGTTTCTTCCCCTCCCTTCCTCCTCCCCAAACCTTGAGCAGAAAATGATCCAGCCAGGACCCGTGGAAGAGATGCTACTGGCAAGCCTAAGGTTTTCGTTTTGTTTGGTTGGTTTTCAGGAGAACACAGGTCTACTTAGAGAGCAGCATGGGGAGGCAGGCTATACGCTAACAAGAATACTGCTTGCCTCTTTTCTGTTTCTCTTTCTGATTGTTTTTTTGAGTCAGGGTCTTATTATATAGCCCTAGCTTGCCTACTACACATACTGTAACCTAGGCTGGCCTTAGACTTATGGCAACCCTCCTGCCCAGTCTCCTGGGTACTAGGCACGTAGGCATGTGTCCAGCTCAGAAGCCTGGGTTTGGAAGGGAAGGTGGTGTGGTAAGATTTTAATGGAACTAGACACTGAGACACCCCTGGAAGATTCTGGGTGTTTCCTTCAGAACCATCAGTGCCTCGGCCCACTTCCCCTGGGTTATCTTCCTCCTTGCTATTGACCGGTGTGCTATTTTCTGTTCATTTCCACTGTGTCTCCATTCTGTTTGCTCAAGGTTATCTTGAGCAAGGTTGTCTCTGCCCTCTCCAGCTGCCTCGCTGATCGCGCGGCCAATAGGAAGTATGGCCGCTGCAATGGCTTTCCACTTAGACTGGGTTTGTATGAGCTGTACATCCCGCACCAGGAACACAGAGAAGGGTGTACAGGCCCATGTCCCTGAGGGCTAAAGCTCACACCATCTGTATCCCCAGGACCCTTTCCTGCAGACAGTGATACATACTCAACTCATGGGGACTGAGAACAGATGGAGAATAACCAAGAAAAAGACAAAGGCTTTGGTTCGTTCTCTCTCTCTCTCTCTCTCTCTCTCTCTCTTAGACATTTTTCAAAGCATGTGAGTGTTTTATCATCATGTATCACATGTCTGGTCCCTAAGGAGTCCAGAAGAGGGTGTTGAGCCCCCTGGATCCAGAGTTCTAGATGGTTGTGAGACACCTAAGGAGGGTGCTGGAAACTGAACCCAGGTCCTCTGGGAGAGCAGTACTTACTCTAAACTGCTGAACTGTCTCTCCAGTCCAGCAAGGTGGTTTTCAAGTAGATTAGAATTCTAGCAAATTCCTGAGCTCCCACTATGTGAGTAAAGCCTTGAGGCTTCCTCGACACGTCCGGATGCCATCCCTTTCCAGCGAGGACACAGGACACACCCTCTGTGAACACAGCCCTCCTAGACTGGAAACTAGTGTGCTCCCAAGGGAAAGGGGGGTGTCCCTTAGGAACACTTGGAATTCTGGGTTCCAACCAAGTGTCAGAGGCCAGGTACACGAACCAGCCCCACCCTGCCTTCTGTCCTCAGAACACTCAAATGTTCTGGACCCAGGATAACTGCCCCCATCCATATACGGCACTTTACACATGACCTGGAGATTGTTCACGTCCCATGCAAGCTGCAACCATCGCTTTATTTCAGTCCATTTCCCACACGTCCCTCATCCAGCATCTGCATCTCCACAGGACCAGCAGCCTTGGTGTGTACGCCTGCATATGTGCAGTTCAAGTCTGTCCTTCCCACAACAGTGTATCGGAGAGCAAAGGAGGGTCGGTAGCAGAATACAGAGGCAGAAAACCCCCAGAATCCCAGCTCCAGCTTGTAGCAGTCATAAGACCAGGGCAAGTTCATTCTCCCAGAGGTGTGGCTCCTTCCATTTTAGGTGAGGGGGCTGAAGATGAAGCTCAGTGGTCAAACGCTTGCCTAGCATGTGGGAGATGCTGGGTTCGATTTCAAAAAAAAAAGAAGAAAGAAAAAGAAAAAATATGCCTCATAGTTGGATATGGTAACACACCAGTACTCAAGAGCTCGGAGAGAAGGGTCACAAGTTTAAGGCCAGCCTGAGCTACAAAGTGAAACACTGCCTCAAAATTTAAATGATATGGGGGGAGGGGGGGCAAGAAGAATGAGAGAAGCCACATCCTAGGATTAGTGGGGACAGAAGGAAGAAACATGGCCAGACTGAGAAGCCACCGCTGGTTTTGTCCAGGTTGTAATGGGAGGTGGCATTAGGAGTGTTTTTGCATATGTGACCTCCCGTGGTCAAGTCTGAATGTATATCCAATGTATATCCAAGCGTGTGTATTCAGGATATGCCAGGACTCTGACATGTTACACTAAAGTTGTATGCTGGTCAAAGATTGGGACCCTCCTAAGGTGACAGCTATCTGTGCCTCTGTCCAGACCCAGATCTACCTGTCCCGGGTCCCAGGAGGTAGGGGCTATGTGAGAGCTCCCAGTTTGGGGCTGCCTCCTTGGTGCCACCTAGTGGCACTGGATTTGTTACAGCTCAGATACCTGTCCTTGGAGGAGCCAGGAGGCAACTGGGTACAAAGTCTGGCCTTGTCTAGCTCTTAGACGCTGACCTGGGAGCCTGGCCTTCAGCCTCAGCCAGAGTTGCCCAACAGAGCTGTCTGTGGTGGTGGAGGTGTTCTGAAGTGTTTGTGTGTCTAGGTGGGTCAGAACCTGAGCACCCTCTTCCAGAAAGCAAGGATGCATCTGTTTGTTTTGCTTGTTTGTTGTGGGACTAGGGCCTTGAATATTCAAGGCAAGTATTCAAACACTGTTTCAAAAGAAAGAAAGAGAGGGAGGGAGGGAAGGAATAAGAATATTTACCCTCACTAGTAACTGGCCAAAGGAAATAGTCAAAAACACATAACAAAAAAATTAAATTCAAAATCTTTGCATAATTTGTTATAATCAAAATTGGAAATATTAAAATCTAAAAATAAAGCAATGGCTAAATTAATTATGGTACCCTATAATCACAGGGTAAGCAGTATTTTAAATCATCATGGAGTGGTGCATTGTGTGATTTTGGGTTTGGTTTAGTTTGTGTTTTACTTTGGTTTTAAGACCAAGTCTCCACCAGGTTATGATGGTGCACACCCTTAATCCCAGCACTCAGGAGGCAGAGGCAGGCTGATCTCTGTGAGTCCCAGGCCAGACTGGTCTACAGAGTAAGTTTCAGGATAGTCAAGGCAACACAGAAACTTTGCTTTGAAAAAACAAAAAGAAAAAAAAGACCAAGTCTCATGTAGCCCAGGTTGGCCTCAGATCTACTGTATAGCAGAGGATATCCTTGAATCTCTGGTCCTCCTACATCTACCTTCTAAATTCCCCTGGATCAAATCCAGACCTTCACGCATGCTAGGCAAGCACTCTGTTAACTGAACTACTTCTCCAGCCCTAAATCGCTTTTTAAACGATTACTTAATGTTGAAATGACATTACATAATATTTTTTAAAAGCCTAAAAACATAAGACTATTAGGAAACATTAAAACAGTAATGTGTGGAGGGGACATGGCTCAGTGGCTCATCAGTAGCTTTGCAGGCTTGACCCCTGGGTTTGATCCCCAGCACCATACGGAGGAAGAATAATGATATTTTGGGTGGTGGGTTATGGGTTATTTTTATTTTTTTCATCTCAACATTTTTACATATTTTCTAAATCTCCTACAGTGAGCATATACTATTTTTACAATCAGGAAAATGTTATTTTTAAAAATGGGGGGGAGGGCTGTACCAGTATGGGAAAAGACTTGTGATCCAGCTTTTAAGTAAGAGAGAGAGAATACAGGAACATGCCCAGGCCTACAGAGGACTCAGAGGAGGCAGATGTTGTGGTCTGATAGTCGTGCTGGGAAGGTTCTCACTCATTTATTCAGAATTAGCAACCGGGCTGTGGAATAAGTAAAATGTGTTCTTGCCAATCAGATTGGAGCTTCCACAACTGTGAGGACATGGGCAGTAGAGGGAATGTGGGTGGTTAAACCCCTCTCAGGGGGTCCCTGGCGATACCACCCAGAGTTGCAGACCTATGGTTTCACTTCTGGTCCCTGCCATGGGAATCTCTCACAAACCCACAGAGGGTCAGCTGGGGAGAGCTGCTGAAGCAGAGCTTGAGATATCAAAACATGAAAACAACCGAGCGGTCCAGCCATGCAGGATACAACAGTGAGCACACAAAATGTACAAATAGGCACTAACTGGCAATTTAAAAGAAGAATCTAGCCATGTGGTGGTGGCACAAGCCTTTAATCCCAGCACTCACAGTGGCAGGTCTCTGTGAGTTTGAGGCCAGCCTCCCTGACTCCACCTTCTTCCTGCCAGCATTCAGTTTAGTTTTCCCACCTAGCTCTATTCTGCTAAATCACTGGCTGAGACAGATTGATTCATTAACCAATAAAAGCAACACATAGACAGAAGGACTTCCCACACCACTAGCCTGGAATACAGAGTGAGTTCCAGGACAGCCAGAGCTATACAGAGAAAACCAATAAGAAGGAGGAAGAGGAGGAAGAAGAAAACTACAAGGAGTTCCAAAAGATCCCAGAAGCCCTGAGGGAGAAACACACTCAGGACTATAATAGCGACAGCCACATATACACGTACACACCTGATGTTTGCTGTGTCTCTGCCCTGGACATGTGCAAACTTACTTCATACCCAAAATAACACTTCCAGTCGGCTTTGTGCTTTCCAAGTGAGGGAACTGAGGCACAGAGTAATTAAATAACCTGTCCAAGGGCATAGGGCTGATAAGAGGCAGGGTCTAGCTCTGAACCCAGACAGCAGGACCAGCATGGCACCATATCAAAAATTCAAAACAATGTCACATGTCTCTTTTTTTTTGAGACAGGTTCTCTCTATTATGTATCAGTGACTATCCCAGAACTCACTAGTAGACAAGGCTGGCCTCAAACTCACAGAGATCCACCTGTCTCTGCCTCCAGAGTGTTGAGATTAAAGGTGTGCATCACTAAACCCGGCACATGTATGAATTTTAGTACAGTTGTCCTCAAAGGACAGGATCAACTCCCACAGATACCGAGATCCAGGTTGCTGAAGTTTCTTATACAAAATGGGCTAGTACAGGGGCTGGAGAGATGGCTCGGAGGTTAAAAGCAGTGACTGTTCTTCCAGAGGTCCTGAGTTCAAGACCCAGCAACCACATGGTGGCTCACAACCATCTATGAGATCTGGTGCCCTCTTCTGACCTGCAGGTGTACATGCAGATAGAACACTGTATAGATAATAAATAAAATTTTTTTAAAAATGGGCTAGTACGCACATAGACCCCCCCCACATCCTCCTGTATGAAGCTTGTCTTCTCTGGATTACTTATGGCACCTGACACACTGCAATGCTGTGCAAATAAATGTTTGCTGTGTTTTCCAGGGAATAACAAGCAGAGGGGCCTGCACCTGTGCAGTACAAGTGTGGTTTGAAATATATGTATTGCTTGGCGTGATGGTGCATGTCTTTAATCTCAGCACTCAGGAGACAGAAGCAGGTGGATCTCTATTAATTCAAGGCCAGTCTGGCCTACATAGTGAGTTCCAGATCAACCAGGGCTACATCGTGAGACTCTGCCCAAAAATATGTGTATTTTCAATCCAAGGTTTGTTGAATCTGTGGATATGAAACCCAAGAACACAGAAAGGTCAGCTACATGCACAAAACCACAGATTACTCCTAGATAATTGTGTGGAGCTGGAGAGATGGCCCAGTCTGTAAAGTGGTTGCCAAACAAGGATGAGGACTTGAGTTCAATCCCCAGCCCCGATATATATATATCGGGGCTGGCACTGGAGTGCACACATGTAATCCCAGCACTGAGGAGGCATGGACAGAGGGCCCCTGGGGTTCACTGACTGCCAATCTAGCAGGACTGGCAAGCTCCCAGTTCAATGAGAGACTCACTTAAAAAAGAATAGGAGGGGAGGCAAAAGAAATAAACAAGATGAGGAGGAGTTGAGTGGAGAGCAATTGAGAAAGACACTAAACATCAACCTCAGGCCTCCAGACTCACAGGAACACGTACATCTATACCACACATACACATACAAAATAAATTCTGGCATGTTCTGCCACATGGATGACTCTTGAAGACTCTATATGAAGTGAAATGATCCATGCGGGAAAGTGAAAATATCACATGGTTTTACTTGTATGAAACTCATAGAGACAAACGGAGGAATGGTAGGCACCAGGGTGGAGAATGCTAGGGAATGAGGGATTACTGCATAGCTGTTCCAGGGTTTTAGTCTGGGCTGATGACGTGGGCAGTGATGCACAGCAGCACTTAAAGGTGGCTAAAGAGGTAACTTTTGAGCTAGAGGTATAGCTCATCGACACACTGCCTTCCTAGCATGAACGCCTGCTCTGATAAACTGTGCATAGTGGCAGAAGCCTGTAATACAGCATGCAGGAGGTAGAGGCAGTGGGGATTAGAATATTAAGGTTTTTCTTGGCTACATAGTACTTTTGAGGCCAGGCTGGGCTAGGTGACATTCTGTCAAAAGGAAGAAAAGGAGGGAGAAAGGGAGAGAGGGAGGGAGGGAGGAAGAGAGGGAAACTCTTCTATAATATGTAAAATAAAAGGGTTGGTGAAAATTTGATAAAATATTAGCTGTCAGCTGAGGGTGTATCTCTGTGTTAGAGCATTTGCCTAGCATGCATGAGGCCAAGTTTGATTTCCAGAGCCACATCAAAACAAAACTATTAGCAATGATCAGTTCTGGGTCTCAAGTGTCCAGAGGTCTGGCACACAATTATCTAAGGGGTGGGGATATGGGGGTAGGAATGACCTGAGTTTAGAGGAGAAAAGGAAGCAAGCTCAGCAGGCAGGGAGGCCCTGGAAGCTGGCTCAGGCTTTCCCATCTCTTCCCTCCTCCTCCTGTTTGTGCTGCACAGTGGTTGCTATGGAAACAAGGGCACCTTGGGCTCCTAGAGCTCAGCCCAGGTGCTGCTAACTCTGGGAATGATACCAGCATGTGAGTAATAGAAAGGCCCCAATCCTCAGGGCTTTGTGTGCACACATCTGTCCCAATGCCCTCTGTCTGTCTAGCCACTGTGTCACTGATGTGTGCACCTCTGTCCTCAGCAGGCAGGCTTGAGTAGACGTGCACATCATTCCAGCTGGCCCTTGTGGGTGCCCGGGGATGTTTACAGGCCTGTGGCTATGTCACATGGTTACATATGTGATCGCACAGCCCAAGACTCTTGTGTGCCACCAGAAACACTATGACAGGTGGCATTTGTTGAGCACTGTGTACTAAACACTATGTTCCACACTTCCCCTGAGCTATCTCACTTAAACCTCACAACGGCACCAATGTGCAGCACTATTAATATCCCTCGGTAAAGAAACTGGGACACAGGAAAGTTGTGTGGTTTACCTAAGTACACCCAGAGCATGTGAACCTTACCACTGAATCTGCATTGTGGGAACAGACTTTAGTTTTGTTAAAAAAAAAAAGATTGGTTAATTTTAGCTAAGCTTTACCCTTTAATCCCAGAATTTGGGAGGCAAAGGCAGGCAGATCTCTGAGTTTGAGGCCAGCCTGGTCTATAGAGTGAATTCCAGGACAGGCAGAACTGTTACATAGAGAAACCCTGTCTTGAAAAACCAAAATGACAACAACAATTTTATTTGTTTATTTTTATTTTATATGTATCAGTGTTTCCTGCATGTATGTCTCTGTATCTCAGACATACATGGAGCCCACAGATGCCAGAGAAGGGCACCGAATCCCCTGAAACTGGAGTCACAGATGAGTGTGAGCTGCCATGTGGGTGCTGAGAATTGAACCCAGGTCCTTTGCAAGAGCATCAAATGATCTTAACCACTGAGCCATCTCTCTGGCCCCAAGGGCAACAGTCCTGTGGGCCACCTGCACCACCTGTCTGACCGTGGTAACAAACATAAGGCTTCCTGAACCCCACCCAAGGGTGATAAGGCAGAATCTCCCAGAGGGCACCCAGGAACCTGCATTTTAACCCATCCCCTGGACCGGTCTGCCCTGCCACCAGAGTAAGCAGCCCCTGATTCAACCTACTGTGGTCATGGCAGCGTAGGAATGGGGCTGTCCCTCCTGAATCTTGTTCCTAAACCCAGATATGGGCTTGCGAATGACCACTGGCAGCCCAAGTGCCTGTCTATGACAAGCATCTAAAAGCAGCCATGTGCCCAGGCCAAGCCAGCTGCTGTCAGCACACTCCTCCCCAGGGCAGGGCCCCACAAGTCAGTTATGTGGCTTTGTGGCCTTCCAGGCACGGATTTCCGCCCCCTCCACCCTCTCAGAATGAGCTGGGTGTGGGGCGGAGGCTCACACAGTGGTAACCTGTCTATCCACAGATCAGCCAGAGACAGGGAGGGAACACCACCTGGCCAGGGCTAGAAACACTACAGAAAGCTACTGGCTCTGACCTCAAGGGATGAGAGAAGGACACAGGCAGAAGCTATATCAGCCACAGCAGAGGCAGCGCTCACTGCACCCTGGCCAGAGAGATCCTCCCTATTCCAGGATGCTGAGGAAGGGAGCACTGGGTGCACTGGGAGTGGAGTCTCCGCTAATCCAGGAGAGAAAGGGTAGAGGCATATTTACAACAAAACAAAAGCAGAGGTAAGATAACGAACTTGCCTCAAGTCATCCAGCAGGTAGGGATGGAATTGAAACAGAGACTGATTATCTCCGATGGCCACAAAATAACCCACTGGTTGGTACCGCCTCTTCTGCATACATTTGAGACGCTTATGGGTGGCCATGCCATGACCTCAAAAGTTCAGTAAAATCTGGAGAGAGTTTTCATTGTCGCAGCTGGGAGTGGGTTATTGGCAGTAGGTGGGTAGATGTCAGAGATTCTGCTAGACAGACATCCTACACAGGCCAGGACAGACCCCCATGGACCATCCAGACCAACATGAAGAGTCAAGGCCAGGACTAGAGTGACAGACCGACTGGAGTCCACAGGAATCTCTAGCCCCACCATCATGCTGTCTGTTCCTGGAGATGGCGATTCGCAAACTTCACTGCCACAGAAGTCACTCAAGAGTCCTGAAAAGGTGCAGTGGTCAAGTTCTACCTGGGTCCTCTGTTCGTTGACACTGATTTTATTGTTAGTGTTTTGCTATCCATCCCGCCCCCTGCCACCTGTCCCCACCCCCACCTGTCAGAGACTGGGCCTTGCTTCATAACCCAGGCTAGCCTTGAACTTGAGATCTTCCTGCTTCAGTCTCTGAGTGCTGGGATTACAGGCTTGTACTACCATATCCGCTGGTGCTCAGAATTGTTTACAGTAACCAGATGTACAGACATTTAGAGACAACAGCCTTGTGAAAAGAAAGCAAGGATCTTACTATTGGTTGTGGACCTAAGACAGTTGGTGAGCATTCCAAAAAGAGAAGTTCCTGCAAACCCCACACAATCATCACAGATGGCGGCCAACCCCACAACAGCTCCTGGGGACAAGCCCATGTGGGGTCAGCACTAACACAGTCTGCATGCATATTTGCATCTGACTCCCCAGAGCAGGACAGTCAGAGTGAGATGAAAACTTAGTCACTCTGGCAGACACAAGGGGGCGGAGATTAACTCCAAACTTCCATCACTGTCTGGGCAAGAGATAATGGGCCTGAACTAAGAGGCAGGAGGACCAGCCCTACATGAGTCAGAGGTTTCTCAGCCCAGAGAGAGAGGAAGCATTAGATATGAAAGAGAGAAAAGGTTAATTGGGAGGGAGCCAGTCTGGGAACAGAGCCGGAAATGATCAGGCAGCCAGTAAGGGGGCAAGAGCTGTAAAGGGCGAAGGGGACCTGAGGACAGCCTCAGAGACGTGAGAGCAGGGAGTAGGGAATGGCGCATCAAGGCCAAGGTCACCCACAGGTAACCCCGAGGCCTGTCCAGCTGCTTTCTTAGCTCTTAAATTAGTTGTCAAGACTGCCCAAACTCCAGATCTCCAAAGAGTCTTTTAAGCGGCTCCTGTAACAGTAAGATGACCAAGGCCTGTAACCTCATCCTCTCCAGAGGCTGCAGCAAAAGGATCGCAAGTTCAAGCCCAGCCTGGGCAAATTAGCAAGCTCCTGCCTCATATCTGTGGGGGCTTATGCAGGCCATCACGAAAACTTCAAACAAAGCTGGGTGGTAGTGGTGCATGTCTTTAATCCCAGCCCTTGGGAGGCAGATGCAGGCTGATCTCTGTGAGTTCGAGGCCAGCCTGATCTACAGAGTGAGTTATGGGACAGGCTCCAAAGCCACACAGAGAAACCCTGTCTCAAAAAAACAAAAGAAAGGAAGGGAGGGAAGGAGGGAAGAAGGGTGGAAGGAAAAGAAAACTTTAAACAAACAAACAAAGCCCTGGACAGGCCCTGAGAAACCCTATACAGTGAAGGTTCCAGGCTGGTCAGCCAGGAGGGGGAAGAATTAAGCACAAGGGGAGGCCTTCTGAGCACTGGGAAGCCCTCAGAAGAACAACAGGGGATTAGCTTTGTTGAGGAGGAGGAGGAGGGATATGACTGGGTTATGCAATAGCAGTGTCAGAGATTCAAAATGAAAGCAATGGACAGCAGAGAGCAAGCAGAACTATATTCCAATAAACAAGGCACCCGTAAAAGGTAATGAGCTCCCCGACATTGGAGACAACCAAGCTTAAGCAAAGGGACTAGCTTCAGAGACGGGGAATTCATGGCTAGTCTGTCTTGTTTGCTCCAAGCCCTCAGGTCTCCAGGACCCTGCAGATTCAGGGTCTCTCCTCATGGCTTCCTTCTCTTCCCAGGACTCCCAGGAATGATGCTGTGGAGCTGGCCTCCCAGGGAGGCCCAGAGAGTCCACAGAATGTCCACCTCCTTCCTGCTCTTCCCATAGGATCCAGAGCCTCCCATCAGGCCTGGCAGAGCTGAGGGCCAGGGAGACCTATCAAGAACTCCAAGCAGCATAGCACAAGGCCTCCAGAAAGTAAGCAGGGTAAAGGAGGCTGCAGGGAGAGTCAAGCCAGACTGGCAGGCCACAGGCAAGCCATCCCACCTCCCTCACTAAAACAGTTAGCCATACCCATCCCACTCCATGGCTCCACTAGCTACACGAAGGCACCCTCACGGGATCCAAGGAAAAGGTGAGTCTTTCTTTGCTGTCCACACCCACCTCAGAGGCTCCAGTCCCCAGAACCTTATGGCTCGCGCCAACCCTGGTCAAGCCCGAAGGCTATTCATCTGCCCACGCATCAGAACATGGACTCACCAGAGCTTCCTGGGCATTGATGGGAACTGGTCAGGATGAGACTAAAGTGCACAGGTCCCTGAAGTTTGCAGAACTTGCCACCTAGCAGATGGAACCTCCAGGTACATCCCCAGTGCCTGGCAATGAAGTCAGGATGCAGCCCAAACACTAACTAAGCACCCGCCTGCCTTGCTTCTCCTGGTAGCCACTCACACCGCCCCAGACTCAGATCCCAAAACAGACATGTTCATGGTTACCATAGGAACTCGCTAAAGCCAAAAAAGGCACCACACAGGCACCCACATAGGCCCTCTAAGCTTGTGTCCACTCACATGGGTAAACATACACACGCGCGCGCGCACGCGCACACACACACACACACACACACACACACACACACACACGTCAGCATTATCCAGGCGTGGGGCTCATTCTGAAGAAATCAGTGCCCCAGGTTCTGACACTGGGCATAGAAACAGACAAGCTCTCCTAAAGCTCCCTGCAAGCTCAGGTCACCAGCTGCCAGGCACAAGGAGCTCACCTGGAGCTCACCCACTGAAGGTATACCAGGAGCTGAGCTAGGCTGAGGGCCAGAGCAAAGATCACCCCATTGTGCCTGCAGGGCCAGGCCAGAAAGAGGGCACCGCCCTTTGCCTTCCTGACACACCAGCTCCCCAGCCCTCCACTCTCTCCTTCCCTCCTACTAGCCGGCACATATAAGTTCCAGGATCCCAAACAACACAGGATAAAGAGTAGAAAGAGAAGAAGTTTTACACTCACAGCCCTATTGCCTCCCTGAAACTGAGCCAATTCCTGAGTTCCCCATTTTCTACCAAGGGGACCCACATCCACCCAGTGCTCACCCTCTCTAGTCCTACCACCCCACTTGGCATGTAGCCCATGAAGTATCTGAACCTGACCACTCTCATGCCTTCTGAAACCCCTCTCCTTCTGCCCAAGCCCTCCCACAGCCCAGCCGCACTCCTACAGTCAGCCCAACCCGGCTCTTCTGGCCTGTCTCCTGTCTGGCAAGAACAACAGCTCCCAGTCCTCCCACCCACGCTGCTCACACCTCAGTGCCTTCACGATGCAGTGATGCAGCACCAAGCCTCTCTTCCCCCGCTGGACCACTGACCTCACACACCCTTAGAGACACCCCAGGCCAGCTGCAGGTCTCCAGAAGTGGAGGGCAAGTGGCGACCCTTGCTACATCCCATGACAACTGTGTGCACTGTCCCTGTGGGGCTGAAAGCTACCAAGAGCAGACTGCATTCCCATCTCTGATCCTGTCCTCTCACCATCCCTGTCCTGGCAGTGGATTTGGCATGTAGGCGCCCAATAGACGTTGGTTGAACTGACTCAATCTTCTCCCCACAAAACATGGAGCTCCCCATGTCTTTGACAACAAGTCCAAAAAACTCAGCAGATGTTCTAGGTGTGTAGGACTGGAGCTAGTAAGAGTCAACTGTAGAAAGTTCTAGATCATCTTTGTGTTGACCTAAAGACTCTTGTGATCCACAATAAATAAAATTCATTTATGAACTGCTTATCATGGCCCTTGAACAATGAAGAGAGCCATTAAGTAGGCATCAACAATCAACTACTTAGAAATGGACTCTTTGGGAAGGCTGAAAACACACACCACTGGTACCCAGACAATTGAGCCCTGACTCCACTAGCTCTCCTCTCTGATGAGATCATGACTGGCTGGCACCAAGAAAGCAGATGTCTACAGAGATAATCACCTAAATTGTACATTGCTCTTGCAGCCTGACAGAGGAAGACTTTGTGAGAGAAAAAAAAAAACAGGTACGATGGTGCACATCTTTAATCCTAGCACTCAGGAGGCAGAGACAGGCATATCTGTGATCTCAAGCCAGCCTGATCTATATAGTAAGTTTCAGGTCAGCCAAGGCTACATGGTGAGACCCTGTCTCCAAAGAAAAAGTCGGGGGGTGGGGGGCTAGTTACGGGCTGTGACAAAGCAAGAAATGGCACTTCCTAGAAGTGGTGTCTATAGTGGCTGCTCTCAGGGGTCTTGGTGGCCAGGTGTGCTGCATTGACACGCGGCTCTTCCCACTTGTGTGACCATCTTGTTTCTAATAGAATTTGAACCCTCAGTTGCTTAAATCATCAACTCAGAATAGCAATGGCTGCCTACGGCCAAGCCACAGCATACTCAACCCAAGTCAGGCCTCTCCTTCCCTCCCTTGAGGAAGAAATCCAAGGAAAATTTTGCATTTGGCCCATCACATGGTCTCTGCCAGTCAGAGATGTTGTTTCTAAGGACCAAGAATGAGCCATCAATTATAAAGGTGGGCTCTCTTTTTTTAAGATTAATTTATTTTTATTCTATGTAAAAATATGTGTTGCCTGCATGTATATATGTACACTCTGTGTGTCTGCTACCTGAGGATGCCCTGGAACTGTAGTTAAGGATGGTTGTGAGTCACCATGTGGGTGCTGGGAACTAAATTGGGGTCTTCTGAAAGAACAGCTTCTGCTCCTAGCTGTCGGGCCATTTCTCCAGCCCCCACCAGGTAATAGACTCAGATTTGCTTACTTGGGCATGACATTTCCCAGCAGTGGAGATGATCTTCTCTGAGCCATGCTCATGTTCATTTGGTCCCTGTGACTGTCCCTAGGCAAAACCAATCATCTCAGGTGACTCAAGCCATGCATCAGACAGACAGATAGACACACACACAGGATGAAGGGGCTCCTTCTTGGGACTTTCTCTGGGGAAGACTGGGCTGACTATGATTCTGTTACTGTACCTTTGTCCCAAGCCAGCTCCCAGAGCAGGCCAAAGTTGGGGGATTCCTACATGCTGACCACCTTACCTGTATCCATCCTCTTACTTCTGTCTCCTCCTCCACCTGCTTTTACCTCCCTTCCACCTACCTCTGCCTCCCCTCAACCTGTATCTTTCCACCTGCCTCTGCCTCTGCCTACCATCCCCCTGCATCCCTCCACCTGCAATGGTCCCTTCTCCACATGGTGGCTGCAGAGCCTCTGGACAGCAGGTGATAAAATCTCAGTGCTCAGTGCAGATGGGACAGACCTCAACTTCAGAATTACATGCCTTAGGGACACCTCCAGGACTATCTTTGTGTCAATGACACCAGGTCCCTGGGGAATGAGCAGAGGAAATCAAGAACACAGGCCACAGGCCAGAAGTGTCTGCTGCCTACCAGAGAACTGACTGCAGGAGGAAAGATGCTTCAACAGCAGAGGCAGAAGCAGAAAGTCTTATACCCTGGAGGAACCCCTGCAGTGTGAATTTGGCTGCTCAGCTGACCAGCCAGTCAGCAGAACCACAGTCTAAAACACATCTTCAGAATCCAATAGGACCTACATTGCCAACTAAAAGAAAAGGACGATAAGACCAGATCATTTTAGTCCCAAGGCAAGTAGGGACTAGATGTGACCTCTTGTGGTGTCTTCTTGCCTTTCTTTTCTAAGAACAAATGAGCGCACACCTAGAGAAGTAGCCATCTCTCACCCAAACTGTTTAGAACTTGGCCATAAGCTGATGAGGGCTGGGCTAATTAGATTCTCTTTTGAAAATGCATTATTGATAAAGCGGAGCATGTAGCAAAGGCCTGTAATCCCAGAACGTGGGAGGTAAAGGCAAGAGGATCAGGCGTTCAAGGTCAGTTTCTGACTACAAAGGGAGCTTGAGGTCAGACAGGACTGCATGAGACCCTGTCTCAAAATGAAAACAAAAGTAAGCTTTATTGATGTAAACTCTGTATGCTATTTTAAGTACAAATCAATGTTTCTCAGGACAGTCACAAACTTGTGTCACCGCCACCACTACCATCATCATAGTATCCATTCACAGTCCTGAAGCCTATTATCTTTTCAATTTCACTCTCCTTCCTCCTCTCCCAACAGGTCCCCAAGTCCTCAGAAACCATTAACTAACTCAGTTTCTAGGGACTTGCCTATTCAAGAAATATCTTGTAAGTAGAAGGGTGTAAGAAGTGGTTTTCAGTGTCTGACTTCCTTTATATAACTTGCTCTTATTCTATAATATTTCATTTATAGATATACCACCTTTTGCTTAATTACCTGCTGGGAGACATTTGGGTGTTTTACACTTGGAGTTATCATTATCAATGCTTCCAAGAATATTAGTGTGAAAACTCAAGTCCAAATGGATCACAGACCTCAACATAAAGGCAGCCTTTATGAACCTTATAGAAGAGAAAGTGGGAAGTATACTTGAACGCATTGGCACAGGAGAT
>PVIU01016165.1:0-45839 GCA_004026605.1 Ondatra zibethicus | reverse complement strand
GTATAAATTTTGCTTTATTGTTATAAATTTAAGGTCAATTTTGTTATATATATATGTATTTTTGATCTTGATTAAGGTATTGTGATTGTGTAATTCATTTAAAAATGTAATGTATAATTAGGAAATATAGGTTGTTAATGGATAGTCATTGATATAGTCAAGTTTGTAGTCATGTTAGTTAGATTTTCTAGATATATAGGGGTATATTTCAGTTAGATAGACATTCTTCATATCTTTCAAAGATGACAGAACATGGCATTTAAATATTTTAATAACTTAGGACTTTTCATGACAATGAGACACGTCTGCTCCTGGCAGCACCAGCTACTTCAAGAGGAAGACGGGCATCAAAGAGATTCCTTATGGAGTTGGTTTGCCATTTGGGCAAGAAAGTGCTCTTGCCTGGACTGTTGCATAAACTGGACACAAAGAACCCACAAAAAGAGGACTGCTAAACTTGCCTAAAGGTGAGATGATTCTTCAGGGTTCCTGATTCATGAAAGAGTCTACGAGACATTCTGCAGGACACAGAAGAAAGTGACTAAACTGTCTTTAAATTTTCCTGCTTCATGGAAAAGTCTGCTGGATGCTATGGGCCTGTAGGCTGAAGATGGATGCCCAACGGTACAAAGGAACTTTGGGTGACTGTCCAGGCAGCGAGATGTCTCTGTCATTTCTAGAGTTTGGAAGTTGCTTATTTCTTGTTTACTTAGGTAATATTTTATCCTTCTGGAGTCTTTGATGGAGTTAAAGAATGGATAGTTATAGTGATAGTTTTCCATTGTTAATGATAAAAGATAAAATAGATCTAAATATGGTAACTGTAATTCTTACTTGATAACTGTTTTGTTATATGTAACTTTACTATGTTAAAATGAAAGCCTTTCTTTTTTGTTTAAATAGAAAAAGGGGAAATGGTGTAGGAGGGTCCTTCTATATTTGGGTTAGTTTTATTGGTTAATAAAGAATCTGCCTTGGCCTTCTGATAGGGCAGGACTTAGATAAACAAAAAAAAGAAAAGAAAATGCTGGGAAGGGGTCAGAGCCAGAGAGAGCTGCCCGCCATAAAGCCCGCCAGGTCACACACGCTGAATCTTTCCGGGTAAGCCACGACTCGTGGTGACACACAGATTATTAGAAATGGGTTAAACAAATATGTGAGAGTTAGCCAATAAGAGGCTAGAGCTAATGGGCCAGACAGTATTTCAATAAATACAGTTTCTGTGTAATTATTTCGGGTACACACCGGGAGCCGGGACAGAACAAGGGGCCCGGCGCCGGGAACACAGCCCGAGCCCCCATTGCAACAGAACAACCTCCTAAAGGTTCTACCATCACCCAAGAGCACATCCTGGCACCAGGCATCAGCACGTGCACCTCCAAGGGACATTCCAGATCCAAACTATAGCTGTTTCTATACATCAAACAGCTCCTAAATGAATAGATATCCACATGGAAAACACAGCTTCAGTGAATATCTTGTTCTTAACACAAAAATTCAGGATGAATCAGAGACATAAGCATAAAACACAGAGCCATGTGATTCCAGTCCTTGGCAGGCAAAAGGCAGAGAATCACAAGCCACAGGCCAGCACAGACTTCATAGAGAGACCCTTTAGTGGAAAAAAGGGGCTGAGGATGTAGCTCAGAGGTAGAGAGCACTTGGTAAATGGTGTGGGACAATGGTCTGTATTCTGTCAATAATACTTTAAATAAATGCTGACTGGCCAGTAGCCAGGCAGGAAGTATAGGCGGGACAACCAGACAGGAAGTAGAGGCGGGTCAATGAGAACAGGAGAACTCTGGGAAGAAGGAAGCCTGCAGTCCTGACCCAGCCACAGAAGAAGCAAGATCTGACTGCCTCGCTGAATAAGGTACCAAGCCATGTGGCTAACATAGACAAGAATAATGGGCTAATATACGTTATAAGAGTTAATAAGAAGCCTGAGCTAATGGGACAATCAGTTTATAGTTAATGTAGACCTCTGTGTGATTTCTTTGGGACTTAATGACTGTGGGAACCAGGCAGGACAAAAACCTCTGACAACAGGTCCCCATGGCACAAAACTGATAAGCAGAACTTTCAGCTCATCAAAAACATCACTAAGAAAACGAATAAGGAAGACTAGGGGAAAATACTGAGTATTCATGTGTCAAGACTTGTGTGCAGAATATACCAAAGAAGAGACACAGGAGAGTGGAAGTCATGTGTGCCCTGCTGAAGGGGACAGCAGGGCAGTTGAATTACCATCTACCTCAGAGTCAAGCAGTTCCACTCTCAGATTTTTTTGCCTAAGATAAATAATATATAAAAACATATACTCACAAAAGGCTCATAAACAAATGTATTATCTTATTAATAAAGGTATAAAAGAACTAGAACCCATGCATACCTACCAAAGAGAGTATGAATTAATAAATGTTCTTAAATCCTTATAAAAGAATACAATTGAACAGTTAAAAGCTATGATATATTCAGAAACACAAAATGAACATATAATGCATTTTCGAGTAAAAGGAGCACATTCAAATATATAGAGCACATGCTATAGAATTAAACCCATATGAAATAAAAATTTTGACAAATACGTTCTATGGTGACAAAAAATAAAGTTCCTAGATAGACATGGGTGGTCGGACTTAAGGAAAGGGGCAGAAGGGTTTTTTTTTTAAGAATGAAAATGTTCTATGGGTTTTGGAGTGCTAATTACAGTAGTCAAACTGGCCGAACCAAACATATGGAAGCCGTTTAGTTTTTCATTGAATACAGGCCTTGTATCAAGAAATATTTTTTCAGTAATGTCTGAATTTTAAAGAAAGAATTTAGCAAATCTCTGTAAGATGGGGAAAAACTGAGAAAATTCTTGTTATGAAAAAAGAGAAAAATGGCTAGATGTGGTGTATCAAACCTGTAATCCTAGCACAGAGAAGGATAAAGAAGGAGGTTAGCTAAGAGTTTAAGGCCAGCCTGGTCTATACAGTGAGTTCCAGGCCAGCCTGGGGTCAGCATCACAAAGCAGAAAATAAAACTAGAAAAGTACAAGATAATCACAAAATATTAATGAAAAGTATAGTGTGAATTAAAATTAATGAAAAAGTTTGAATTACTAATAGTTTATAGAAATAGTATTACTTTTGAGTGCATGTGCTAATTCCAGTAAGCACTGGAACACACACACACAGCCAAGCACAAAATAAACATATAAACATGCTTTGTTCATGCAAAGCCCTGGGGCCTTGACTTCCCTGGGGACCACAAAGGAATGAAGAAAAGACAAACAGAAGGACACACATACAAAAAGCTGAGATTGGCTGGACAGGGCTCTCGATGGAGAAACCGCAGCAGCTGGGAAGTTCAGTGTGTTTAGTATACTGAGTAAACCAGGGAGGCGGGCTTAATTACATACAGCTGAGCAATGAGGGGGTCATTACATTAGATAACAAGGAGGTAGGGTTTGGTATTAGCGGGATCAGGAAGATGGTCTGGCTACTCTCAGAAGCAGTCTCTTTTTGATCCTTTAAGAAAAACTTGCTTGAGACAAGGGCTTATAATGTAGCTAAGGCTGCCCTGGAACTCAGCTCACCACGTAGTTCAGGCTGGCAGATACCTAGCAATCCTCCTCCTGGAGCAAGCAGAGTCCTGAGATCACAGTCCTCAGCCCCACCCCTGTTTCTTTGTGATTCCTTATCCTATCAGGACAAAGGTGTCTGTTTCCAAAATCTCAGTCAACAGCTTATTTTACTCTTCTCAAACTGCCTGACAGCAACGACTTTCCAATAATTTCCTCATATTTGGGGGAAATTTTTTCAATTACAGAAAAAACTTATATTGTTCAATTCCTGTGCCACCTTAGGATAAAAAACATTAGCACAACTAGGAAACTGGCTTGATATACACACAGAGAATCCTTCAATATACTACAAAAGATGACAAAGACAGTAATGTAACATATACCAGAAGGGTTCGTTGTCAGTTTCCTGACTGATAGTTAACACTTTAGTATGAAATCTCCATTCCTATTAGTCTATGGCAATGGGTTGTTGGATACGAAATATTTTGTTCTGAACTTAGATTCTCTCCACATACGAAGTCTAAGTACTTCCTCAATCCCTAAGTCAGGAATGACTGCCACAATGTCACCCCAGTGCTTATCAGAATGTTGCCTCAGATCTGTAGAATTGACGTGGTCTGAGAGCTTGGGAGAAATAACACTTCTTGGGGCCCATCACAAACCTTCAGAGAACTCCAGGCTGAGAGTGTGCCCATGACAAACCTTCAGAGAACTTCAGACTCACACCACACTCCCCAGGCTATGAGTGTGCCCATGACAAACCTTCAGAGAACTCCAGAGTCACCACACTCCCCAGGCTATGAGTGTGCCCATGACAAACCTTCAGAGAACTCCAGAGTCACCACACTCCCCAGGCTGTGAGCACAGAGAAGAGCAATGCCAGTCTCTACAGCTTAAAACACATAACTTAAGGACAAGTCATCAAATGGGCGCTGTCATTAAAGTTTTGTGACAATCACATCCTGCTAAGAATGTATATATTTTTTAAAAAGACCAACAAATGTTGAACAAGTGTCCCCCCAATCATGTTAACTTAGGACGCCATAATGAAAATCACATCGTCATTGCAAGGTAGGAAGTTTTTGATATTTGAAACTTTTTGTCAATTATAAATGCCAACCTCGTTATTATATTGTTTATATGTTGAAGATGTTATTGAGCTCCAAACTATATTCTGCTGATGGTGTTTTAACCTGTTGATTTTTCTTACTAATATTAAAGAAGGATAGCATAATGTACCATGGGCTGCAGCTACTCAATACTGCAACAGTATCTACTGGGACAAACATTTTCAACTGCACAGGAAAACAATGAGGTATAAGTTATAAAAGTAGCATAATAAAATGTAGTATGAAAATTCTAGGAATTTCAACATATTTTAATAAAACTAATTTTAATAATGCATTTAATAAAACAACAGTGGGTATTAATTCCAAATGACCTTTTCTATTGGCTGCTGTCTCAATACAGTATCTCTCTGCTCAAATACATAATTTGCATAACTAAATAATTATAAATTTAAGTTGTATATGAAATACTTCCCACAAAAGCCCTAAATTTTAAATTTGCTGATTTAGTTAGCACTTCAGATGGGATGAAGAATGCATTTAGTTTAAATCAGCTTTGCTCTTTTGTGTCTGTTCCCTAGTGATCAAGTAATTACTATGCTCCTCCGAGTAGCTGAGAATATGAAAAGACAAGATAAGAGACAGTACTTGACCCAGTGCCACACCATGGGACTCAACAGTGGTCATACTAGGCTTTGGCCACACTGTACTCGTCATATCGATCATACACCTGTATTCATCTTGGAGAAAACACAGTTGGGTGATGTACTAGCTGGTTAGGGTAACTATTGCTATGATGAAGCATCATGACCAAATCAAGTTGGGGAGGACAGGGTTCATTTGGCTTCCACTTCCATATTATCGTTCATCACCAAAGGAAGTCAGGAGAGGCACTCAAGCAGGGCAAGAAACTAGAGGCAGGAGCTGGTGCAGAGGCTATGGAGGGGTGCTGCTTACTGGCTTGCTCCAAGTAACTTGCTTAGCCTGCTTTCTTATAGAACCCAGGACCACCAGCCCAAGAATGGTACCACCCACAGTGAAATGGGGCCTCCCCTATTAATCACTAATAAAGAAAATGCCTTATAGGCTTGCTTATAGAACAGTTTTATAGAAGCATTTTCTTAATTGAGGTTCCCTCCTCTCAAATGACTTTAGCTTGTGTCAAGTTGATATAAAACTATCCAGCATAGGTGACACCTGGATTTCTATTTTTCATTTTTGCCAATAATTTGAGACAGCAACCCATAATATTACACTATATACTCGTTTTGAACACATTAGAATATATACTACCACTAAGAAACTTTAAATGAGTGGAGCTAAATGGGCTTATTTTGACCTTTTTAATTAGAGTTCTTTATTTAGTGGGTCTAATTATCACAATATTTTTGAGGTATTTATCACTGAAGATAGTAAAAGCTCATCCCTTTGGGTATCCATTGAAAAATGAAAGAGAAAAGTAAGGCGGCGAGAAGGAGGAAGACAATTTGCATGAGTAAATGGAACTCTGGTCTGCCAATCACAATTGCATCCCCAACAGTTGTTCTAATAAAGAATTGCTTCACCATCACCTTACTAAAGCATTCGCATAGCATTAGCAGTGACCAGAAAACTTTATGAATACAGTAGATTCTTGATCTTCAGCAATTTTATAATTAAATCTTTATTTAAATAAATTTTAAAACCCTTGTTCTCATTATAGCCTTAATCTCTTTCTTCCCAACACAAGAGAAAGAGAAAAAACCCAAATTATAGCTTGGCACTCTAAGTTAAAGTCAAACAGCCATATGTCTTAGCTCTTACCCTTCAAACTCTAGACAGCCATGTTAGGCCCTAACATCCCCTTTCAGACACTTTGCCTTTTACTCTTTCTCCTCTAGTCTTCCTTGAAGTAACTCCCAAACACCTTCCAGACCAAGAGGCCATAGGCCTTAAAGTACACCTGCCTATAGTTCTGATCATCTGTTGGGGGTAGGGGACAGTGATAGTTTTTAAGGCCTCACTTCCTTCCATGTTTGAAAAAGGTGACAAACCTGCTTGTCTCCCAGACCTCACTTACATGTTGTCAACTATGCTTGTCACCCCACAAAACAAAGCAAAATTTTAAAAATACAACAAGGATTAAATGTGGCCAAAGGATGAAGGCCATGCATCTGAAGAGTCTCCTCACAGGGTCTTTAAGGTTGCCAGGAGTGTGAAGACAGTGCTGTCTCTTAGTGAGAGACAGATGAGAAGATTAGGGTCTCCTTCTGCCATTCTACAATGCGTCACACTTCCATCACACTCCTAGTGGAGAGTTAAAGCTGGGAAGTCAATGGGAGAGCTGGAAATGGGTATGGAATTGTCTGTTCTTGAGGTACAATCAGCACTTTTTCCACTACACATTTCCGTCATTCTGCTGTAACCTTTAAGGACTACCCATATTCTGACATAATTGGTAGTGACTACTACCATCACATGTTTACAGACTAGTCAGAGGAGTAGAGTTGTTCTTGGATAATCACAACACACAGAATCACAACTATTTACTCAAAAACTTAGCAACGCACCATTAAAGAGAAAACAATATCGTAAGTTGATATAGTAAAACAAAAAAGACAAGGAAGAACACCCCTTTCTCCTAAATACATTGTTCTCATCTCAACCTCCCCAAATTAGATATATTTTCTACACATTTTTGAAAGGTAATGAATTAAGTGTATTTAGTAACATAATTATAATACACATTTTAAACAGGACTTTATGTTTTCACTTGCAAAAGCTGATTGAGAAAATATCAAGTGGTATTATTGAATGAGTAAGAACTTGAAATACTGCTTTGTGGTCAAGTGGCTAGATTACAGGTAATCCTCCAGGGCAGGGTCCAGCTTATTATCATTTGTGCACTTAGGAGAAATAATTAAAGTTGATAGGTGTGGTGGCTACGATCCCAGCTACTGAGATGCTGTGATGGGAGGATCATGAATTCAAGACGAGGTTATGTGATATGGCAAGATACTGTTTCAAAAAGAAGATGCACACACAGTAATAATAAAAATTAAAAGTAGCACTATAAAAATCAGGTATGAATTTGCTTTGATTTTTATTTTTTTATTTTTGAGACAAGCTGTCATATACTCCAAGCATGCTTTGAATTGCTAATCCTCTTGCTTCTACCTTCTAAGTGCTGGGATTATAGAAGCATACCACCAGGCCTGGCTATAAACTTCTATTCCTCATTTTCTGCTAAACCACTAAGCCTTAGAGTGTGGACCTAGTTTATTGAGATATAATTCACATACCTTATGGCTTACCCTTTTAAGTCGTCCAATTAATTGTGTCCTAAGATGTTGAACAGAGCTGCACACTGTCACTATTAGCTTCAGAACATCTTCCATCATATCTAAAGGAAACCCTCTGCTCATCGGTAGTCATTTTCATTCCTGTGTCGTGTCATCATTGTGTCTGTGCCCTCTCCAGGACAGGAATCACACACACACATACAAACACACTAGCAAGCACGCATATACTAATTAACCAAAAAGAAGACTTGTGATTTGTACAGGATTATTAAGAATAGCATTTTGATTTTAATTCTAATAGAATTTAACATCAATCATCCTCCCAGGGCCCACAGAATGAGCCTTAGCGTAAGGCTCCGGTGTGATGACTTGGCCATGCTGACAGATAAGATGAACATAGATATATATCTATATCCCCTTGGCTGCTAGAACCTCTGCTGCATCAGCCTCCAATAAAGCCATATTAACACCAGGAATGTTTAAGACACTACTTGGTCTACTTGACAGACGGCAGAACTTTTGCAGTACATCAGTACAACATTAATAGCTAAATTGAGGGCCAAATCAGAGCCTCTTTTTGAGATTGGTTACTGTCGCTCTAACAAGGAGCAAAAGAGGAAGACAAAAGAAGAGAGAGATTAAGAGGAAGTGGGGGTAAGGCAAGCAGGAATAGCAGACAGAGGAAGGGGAAGAGAAGGTGGCTTTTAAAGAAAGGGAGAGCTAGGTAAGAGGATCGAAAGAGGAAACGGGCATGTCAGGAAAAAAGAGGGAAGGGGCGAAGAATAAAACTTGCAACATTCGTCGTATGAATGTTTTTCAAAAGAAGCATGATAAGGTGGGGTTGGAGGAACTAAATTCACAACAAAGGGAAACCCAGAAGTAGAAGGGCTAACCTCTGCACTACACTTTGAGCAGCCACATTTAAATGCGAAGGAAAACCCTGACCTCCAGTCTCCTCCAATGACCATCA
Organism: Ondatra zibethicus; assembly: GCA_004026605.1. Taxonomy (NCBI): domain Eukaryota; kingdom Metazoa; phylum Chordata; class Mammalia; order Rodentia; family Cricetidae; genus Ondatra; species Ondatra zibethicus. The sequence continues at coordinate 36,950 of PVIU01016165.1, read as the reverse complement.
CCAGAACACTGCTGACTCTACCTGTTCTCTGGATTCGGGAAAGACTTTTATTTCAGTTTTTGTATAATTAAGGACTTGAACAACTGTCACCAAGATCAAGCCATCCCTGCAAAGTAAAGAGGGGTAAGAGTGGTGTCATCCAGACAGTGACACCCCCTCCCAGTGTGGCTCTCCTATAGCACCCTGCAGCTCTTAGTGGCCACCAAGGCATTTGGTACTAATTAGGTGGCGTGCTCTGTCAGCGCTCTCCTGCTCTTCTATTAACTCATCATTCTGCCATATTAGTGAAATGAGCACACTGGCTTGAATTCCCCCAAGTGCTTCACCCTTGAGAGAGAAAAGTAAAGAAGAAAAATGTGGCAAATGAATTCTACCTTTTTCGTCTGAATCAGTTCTAAACACCTTTCTGTCTTTGCAGAAATGTTTTTGTGGAGCTAAAATGTACAGTGTCCTTAAATATAATTTTTGACTATTTAATCAGATTATAATCAGGTTCTGATTATTTACAGGCCTTCAGAAGCTATCATGAAAATGAATATACATAATAAGCACTGGCATTTTAACACACATATATTCAAACTTGTGGAATTAAACACACATAAGACTTGTGTGCTTGTGACCATACTTAATCCTTTCCACTCAATGAGAGAAATACACTTAAAATGAAACTCAGTAAAGAAGACAGGTAACCATAATATGGATAGAGACCCATGAGAACAACCAGAGCACTTCAAGCTTCTTAGGACATACCCTCCGAGATCATGTCTGGGCTTCATTATTGCAACCACAGTTATTACAAGGCAGCCATCAAACAGTAGGGGGGAAGAGCTGCTAAGACTCTGTAGGAGTGATTCTCTAATCAGCATGAGTGCAGGTTAGAGAGGGATCCTCACCGATTAACAAGGCTGTGTCTTGCTTTCTTCGTTTCTATGAAATTTACTTGCTTCAAATAAGATTATGTTACAAAACTTTATGTATAATAGAACTACAAAGATGTCCTTTATACTTTTATAACACATTAATATTATGAAAGCTTAAAGGAAAAAATCCAAAGGTAAAGTCAAGTCTAACACACTACTGCCACCTAATGCTTAGTAAAATATTGCCTAAAGAAAATCAACAATTCATTGTTTTCTCTAACAGTTAACAAATAAAATGTGATTCTTTTTTTTTTTAAGCTTAATTTTTCAAGGTTTTGTGGCTTAGAGAAAATATAATCTATGTTAAGGCTGCCAACCCAAAGATGTGATTATCCATCAAAAAATACTTATTTGCCACCTCACTACAACACAGATACTGCGCCAGTCAATGTGGATATTTAAGACAAAGAGAGAATTCCTGCCCTAAGAGTCTCACTTTCTCCTGGAAGAAGCAGACATGGCAATGATCAAATCATAAAGCAGCAGTTAAGATGAGGTACCAAGACAAGGGCATGAAAAGGCTGCTCACTTTGGCAGGAGGGCTTTGTAATAAGGGCGACACTGGCTGACACCTGAGCAATGAAGAAAAATCAGCCTTTGGTGGGCACTGGAGAGTGGAGAAAAGCGACATCCCAGGTAGAGGGAAACTGCAAATACAGTAAGACGCCGTCAGAGTTACAAACAGACCGCCAGGCGGGCAGAGCAGGAGCAAGATCAAGACAGAGCATCTGAGAACACCAAGGTGTACCTCCATTCAAAACTCCACATTATCTGCAGGATAGAAGAGAGCTATCCCAGGGATGGGGAGGTGTGACAGCTGGCTTTCTGACCACAGGTTAGATAAACCATAGGTTCAAAACCGCCACAGGCCAAGTCACTTCATATGCTGGTCTTGGGTTTACAGGGGTCAAGAACAACCTAACATCTTCACTGAGCCTGAGAGGAAAACGGAGAATAGAGAACAATGATACCATGGTGTAGAGGAGTCAAAAAGCCAACTGCTCCTTGAGATTCTGCTCTAAACAGTGCAAGGAGTTAGGGCCACCAAGGATTGAAAAGTGAGTGGAAAGGACCTCTGCCTTGGGAGACTTCACTTTGGCTGACGTAGTCACAGGCATAGGCAATAAAAAACAGGTTATACTCAGCAGAACCCTAGCAAAGTTAGAGCTTACCAGAAGACCACAGAAGATGAGAGACTTTTTGACTAAGGGACATCTTCAGGACAGTTATCAGAACTGTACCTTACCAGAAGGTGCACCTCCTACCATTGAATAGTGAGCAAGAAAGGGAAGAGAAGTTTCCAATAGCAATGATGGCAGGTGACATTATTCAAATCAATGTTCCCGATAACTACAGAACCCAAATAAAATTCAGGCATTTATTTATTCCAAAACAAAGTATTAGGTTTCATTTGGTATTTTCAAACCAAAATTGTTTGAATTTGAATTGTCTCTTCTTTTCACTCTTACCACCTGCCTGCTTTACACTTTTCCACCAACCATAGCAGCCTCATTACTGCTTTTATTCCACTTGCCTTACCCTCTCTCCTCCTTCCTCAATATTGTTTGTGGTACCTTCTCTACTTTCATAGCCAGGACCCCCTACTGGCCCCTCACACACACACACACACACACACACACACACACACACACACACAGAGAGAGAGAGAGAGAGAGAGAGAGAGAGAGAGAGCTAGGATCCACATAATCCATGTGTGAGAGAGAACAGAAGATATTTGTCTTTCTGAATATGTGTCACCTTACTTTTCTAATCCATCCATTTTTTCAGCAAATTTTATCATTTCATTTTTCTTTAAAGTAAAGTAAAATTAAATTATGTGTATGTTTCACACTTTTACTATCTATTCATCTCTTGATGGATATCTGGGTTGGCTTCATTCCTTGGCTACTGTGAATAATGCAGCAATTAACATTGATATGTAAGTTCCTTGGTAGGACATCCAGTACTGCAGCTACATGCCTGGGAGTGGTATGGTCCTATCTTTAATTCCTGGAGAAATCAAACATCCATTGATTTCTCTAAAGGCTGTACTAGTTTACATTCATAATTCAGCAGCATCTGTTGTCATTTGTTTTTGTATGTTTGCTCTTCTAATTACAGTTATGGAGTCTTAAAGTAGTTTTAATGTGCAAGCCTTTAATGGCTAAGAACATTGAAAACTTTTTAAAATACTATGTTAGACAGTTTTATGTCAACTTGACACAAGCTAAAGTCATGTGAAAGGATGGAGTCCCCAGTTAGGAAAATATCTCCATAAGATCAGGCTGTAAGCAGGCCTTTAAGGTATTTTCTTAATTAGTAATTGATGGGGGAGGGCCCAGCCCAATGTGGGTGGTACCATCCCTGGGCTGATAGTCCTGGATTATACAAGAAGACAGGCTGAACAAGAAATGAAGAGCAAGCCAGTAAGCAATACCCCTCTGTGGCCTCTGCACCAGCTCCTGTCTTTAAGTTCTTGCCCTGTTTGAGTTCCTGTCCTGACTTCCTTTGATGATGAACAGTGATATAGAAGTGTAAGCCAAATAAACCCTTTGGTTTTTGATCATGGTGTTTCATTGCAACAATAGAAACCCTAGCTAAGACACTGACTGACCATATTATCTATCTGTCTTTTCATCTTTCTCTCTTCCTCTCCCCCCCCTTTTTTTGAGAACTGTCCTATTTCTTAATAGGCAGTTTTGTGTTTGAAGAGTTTAACTTTTGCAGCTCTAGGTATGTTCCAGATAGTAATCCTTTGTTTAAAGTATAGGTATGTGATGGTTTGAAGGAAAAATGGCCCCCATAGGGAGTGGCACTCGCAGAAGGTGTGTCACTGTGGGGGTGTTCTTTGAGGGCTATGCTTAAGCTACACCCAGTATGGGACACAGTCGCTTCTGCTGCCTGTGACTCGAGATGTAGAACTCTCAGCTCCTTCTCCAGCATCATGCTGCCTTCATGCAAACATGACGATATGGACTAATAAACCTCTGACTGTAAGCCAGCCTCCATTAAAAGTTTTCCTTTATAAGAGTTGCCATGGTCGTAGTGTCTCTTAACAACAATAAAATCCTAACTGAGACAGTAGCAAACATATTCACTCAAAAAATACGGCTTAAATCTTAAACACATCAAATGGTTGATAACGTAGTCAGGTCAAAATCGCAGGGAAACAGATGAACAAGGCCAAAGAATATAAGATGCTATAGTACTGTATCATCCAATCCCAAAGTCATCTTTGCAATGAACTTTGATTTTGATAAGCTCATTTGACTCAAAACAGACGCACTGAGGACAGACTAAGAGATAACTGGTTAATGGAACAGAAAATGCAAAAGTTAAACCAGGCATAGTGGAGCCATGAAACTCTGAAATCCCAGTCTTGGGAGGTAGATGTGTGAGGATTAGGAGTTCATGTTTTATGAATACAACCTGCTATGCTGTGATATAAGGAGAAAATACTTGGTCTCTACGTTGGTTTCAAGTACATAGCTCATAAAACCCTTGCAACCCAGCAGTGAAAACAGACTGCCTTTTGCAGGCTAATGAGAAGTATGGTGACTGAGGCCTCCTGGATAGATTCAAGATAGGGACCAGTAGGTCAGTGGTTACTAGAGAACTAGAGCACTCAGCCCCAGCCCCTACTCTAAAGGTGGGTGAGTTGAGTTGAACTGATCACTCATGGCATAGCCCATGATTTCATCAGCCATGCTTACATAAGAATGATTCCATCAACTTCCAAAAGAGAGAATTTGGAGAGCTCTAGATATATGGACAAGAAGATATTCAAATGTTGCAAAGGAGCTTTACTCAAATTATGGGGATGAAAGGTCCTAAGCTTGGGTCCTTCCTTGTCACACTCTATGTACCTCTTTACCTGGCCTTTTATTGATATTCTTTAAAATGTCCTTTGAAATAAATGCACATCTATCGGCCAAGTAGACATCTTTGCAACACTCATGTCTTAGTTAGGTTTCTAGTCCTATGACAATACGCTATGGCCAAAAGTAACTTGGGGTGGAAAGGGTTTATTTTATTTTACAGCTGGTAGTCCATCATTCAGTGAAGTAAGAGCAAGAACTAAGCACAAGATCCTAGAGGCAGAAACTGATACACAGGCCATGGAAAACTGCTGCTTACTCGCTTGCTTCCTATAGCTTGCTAGCCTGCTACTTACACACCTCAGGACCGCCCAGGGGTGGTACCACCACAGTGGGCTGGGCCCTCCCACATCAATCATTAATCAAGAAAATACTTGACATTTGCCCATAGGCCAATCATATAGAAGTATTTTCTAAATTGAGATTCCCTCTTCCCAAATAATTCTAGCTTGTGCCAGGTTGACATAAAACTAACCAACACAGCTTACATACTAAATTTATTCAATAATCACTAATTGCCTTTGAGATGTTAGCTTTTCCTTTTTAAATTTAGAGAAACACAAACTGTTTTCCAAACAGCACAGTAGTAGATGATAGCAATAATGTTTCTAAAGAGCTGAAAAACAACTCTGTGGTCAATTCTTTATTTTACTCACTGTTAAATAATCTTAGTTTTTGCTGAGATGTGACAGCACATTCTTCCCTCTTGAAAAAAATACACAGAGCACAAGCATATATCTATTGAAGATACAATCGTGCAGTACTCATTGTCTCTGTGACTTACAAATGCACTACTAGACTCTTTGGGAAGGCTTTAAACTATCACATAAAAATAGAGACAAAGTTTAAACTGTGCTGACCTCAAACAACAAACAGCAGAAGCCTCCTAAGGGCAGACCAATGTCTCGGCTATCTTATTTCCCATTGTTTAACAAAGGTTAAACATTATTGCATCTGGTTGTGACTTCTGAACCAGCAGTTCAGACTAGTGATTCAAACTTAAGCAATTTTATGTCACCTGATAGACTTCTGCCTCATGTTCTCATACTATTATTAAATTTGTTTTATTTTTGGTAAACTATTTTTTACCTCTATTGTTACCTAGCCCCATCCTCAAATCAAGTTGTGTTTTAATATAGACCACAAATTATATATACATACTAAATGATAAATATTTTTATCACAATCTATGTAAGTTTTGTAGACATAACTATTCACAAAAACAGTTCATCTGTGTCTCATCTAAGATGACTTTTGCCTGTTATCAATAAGGAAAACTGTATTTTAAGAAACCATACTTAAAATATTGTGGTTACATAGGAGTAGTCTCGCTGAAAAGATTAAAATCCCATAGGCTCAAGTTGGCTGTATATAGCACATGGTACACTGTTTAAAAAGAATAATAGAGGCCCTTAATCTCCAGTACGAAAACAAAAAATCCCCACATTCTAACTTAAAATAACTCTTGGGGGCAACATGATTAGGATGACTTCTGCACTTCTTCTGCAGGGTAGTCCTAGAATTTCAGTTAAGCCATGTGATTAGAAAGATGAATACACTGCTAATACCACTGAGCAGCTAAGATGCCTCAGAGAACTCATCTGCTAGCAACACTTCAGTTACCTAGTAGCAAGTAGGCTGAGGCAGGAAAAATGCCTTAACTTCAATGAAAGCTTGGTAAAATCTAGCCTAACTTGCGCTAAAAATCCTGTCTCAAAAACTAACAAAAAAATTAGCAACTTAACCAACGCTCTTGGAAGTAAGTTTTAGAATGTTAGATTTAAGGTGTAGGATAGGTTAATTGTTCTCAAATTGGTTCACATAACAACATCTCACAGTACTGGGGCTCCTCAGGTGATTTGTGAAGAGCATAGCTTTATTTCTTACACATCTGGAAGTGGCCTGTGTCCTAAGAGAGCTCTGTTGATCATCCCTAGCAGAATGGTAAGAGATTGTGTGCAAGAAAGTGAAAGGTAAATCATTTTGTCTGGAATGATTCCCCAGATTAAAAAAAAAATCTATACCCTGTAAATAATAATGCATTATCTCTTGTTACCCCACCTCTCAACACTCAAAATTAGAGATTAACTCCATACCACTAGAACCAACCATGACACCAAGTATCCTATCCTCCACCCTATTAGAGATTCAACTCCCTGTCATACTAAAGTTAATTCTATATATAATTAGTTATAATCAAGAAAGCCTCTGAATAAAATACACAAATAGAAAATTGTACTTTATACCCTTCCAACACTAGCAGCAGCATCAACACTCCAGTCTCAAGTGATATGAATTTTCCTTAAGATTTTGGGACATGCTCTAACATTAGCATGTAATTTTCCAGTAATTCTTTTCCAACTGAAAGATATCCTGTAATATTATCAGCATCAATAAGAAGGGAGCCCATTTTTCATTTTAATAAAGCTTTACCTTCAGAAAATTGCTATATTTACAAGCAATACAGGAATAATATAACTATTATTTCCAGACCGTAGATGATTTTAAAGCAATAGGTTATTATTAAAACTGTTACTTGTAGGAAATGCAAACACAGTTTAGAGTTGACTTTCAAGGAGAAGAAGCAATCACATAAATAAACATTAATAAAACACTGCTAGGAAATTTGAATGTTTTATTTTGTGTAGTAAATAAATCATTTGGCAAGAGAGTAAATACTAAGTAAAAGAACTATCTTCGGGGGGTAACTGTGCATTTGACATTTACATGTGTTTTTAAAGCATTCTAAAATATTGCAGTAAATAAAACTGTTTCCAGTATTAGAACCTTGAAAAGCACCACAGTCACAAAAACTGAAAACAGGAAACAGCACTCACTAAATCAGCATGGCTTGTAAACTTAGCAGCCTGCGATTTAGCAATATTTTATCCCAACAATTATGTAGGAGGTGTTAAATTCAGAGTCTTCTAATTTGGAAAAAGTACATGTTAATAAATGCTCTTTTTATAAAATTACACAGAATGGTATTAGTCCATTGAAACTTTATTCTCAGCTACTCTGTGAGATTGCTGAAAAGCAAAAATTGAGAAGAGTCATTGAAAAGCTTGTTTATGTAACAACAACAAAACAGACCTACTATCCATGATAAATAATCTGTTTCCCTTATGATTTTCTTAAACATATCTGAAACTGTGACTTAACATAAAAATAAAGAAAATAAATTTCACTCCATAAACTATACACAATCTATATTCTTTTGAAAGTAAAAGAGAATAGTCTGGCCTTATGTTCTACCTCATTGACCATAAGATGTTGTATAGAAACCCAGAAAAATGAAAGGTCTGTCTTTAAGCAATATAAACCCTTTGAATGGCAATTTTGGGAGAAATTGTGACACAATTGGAGAGAGGGCAGACTGGAAAATATGTAACCATGCTTAGATTTTTAAGCTTCATTAATTGTGTTTCTCACCAGCTAGCTGCACTTAGGTTTTAGGTTTTTCAATTATATACATGCTGCAAAAACAACTACATACATCCTTGCTTCTTTTTCTTTTTGGAGACAGGGTTTCTCTGTGTATAGCCTTGGCTATTCTGGTACTATCTCTGCATACCAGACTTGTTGCAGGATATCTGTGCACTGGGTGAAGATCTGTTGCTGTGACTGAACTGACACAATAAAAAGCTGAACAGAAGAGGATAGGTGGGATTTCTGGGGAGAGAAAGGAAGAGAAGAAGGAATCTAGGCATGCAGAAAATGCCAGGGAGACACTGAAGAGGTCGGACATAATGTACAGAGTAAAGGTAACCAAGCCACATAATAATCTACCGAACATAGATTAATAGAAGCAGGTTGAGTTTTTAGAGCTAGCTGGGGAAAAGCCTAAGCTAAGACGAAGCTTTCATATTAATAATAAGTCTCTGTGTCATTATTTGTGGACTGGCGGTACCACAAAAAAGTACTGATACAAATGGTGCCCAACGACTAACCACATAATATGCACTTAAGACCTGAAAAAGCTTTCTGGTGCTCATGGTGTCTTAGGTAGGCTCGGTGCTTGAGGTATACAGAGTCGCAGCTCTTTGAAGAGACTCTCCTACTGAGCACTTGAATAGAGTTCATTAGCAGTGGGTAGTGTGATACTGGTAGTAGGAGACTCAGAAACTTCCCAGAAATGGGATGGGTAAATTTGGCCCTAGGATGGTACCCATCAACTTGAGGCTAGGCTTTTACAGAACCAAGGGAACAGAACCAGTCACCAGTGTGCCATATGCTAAGAGGACACGTGTGGTGGAAGTTTAGCAGCTTAAGGTTTGGTTCACAGAATCTGAGAAGGCTGCAGATGTGGAAAAGTCAGGCAAAGACCGAGACAATCTCTAAAGAGATATAGCACTCTTAAAAATTTGCTTTGATGCTGAAGAAAAGATAGGTATAGACAGTTATAAAAAATAAAGAAATAAAGACTTTTAATAATGATGTCTTTAAAGAGAGAGTAAAGTAATATAAAAGAAAAAAGCCACATAAAGATGGGAAATACATAGGGTGTCTGGAACTTGTATGGTGCTTTGATGACTTTAAATGTTTTAAAAACTAAAAATACAATAGGTGCTAAAAGACACTGGTCTATGAGAATTGATAATTAAACCAATCTATATCATTTTAACATGTCTTAACTTCAGAATAGAAGTCAAAAAATATGTTGTATTGGGGGAGAAGTTTTGCTTTTTGTTTCCTGTGGATTTTTTCAAAGTTAATAAAGATGAGACTTGATTGGGGGAGACCTCCTGCAAATCTTGGCAACAGAAACAAAGAGAAAAGCTACAAGAGAGGTGACATATCTGCTGTGAGGACAGCTCTGAGACTGGAGGAGACGTGATAAATCTGTGGGCTACAGAGTCCTCATGACTTATTACATGCCACCCTTTCATATGGCATGGATAAAGGCTTGGCTACACAGTCCAAACAGGCTTATAAAATTGAAAGACATCTTTTACCTGTTCAAACATAGAACAAAAAAATCACCTTTAGCTGACTTATACACACCGTACATTCCACACTTGTGTTAACGCAGATATGTATGCTGTCTTTAAAAGTTTGTACGTTTTCAGAACAAAAGACTAGACACAAATAAAGAAAAGAGAAGTAGCCCAAGTGATCCAGCCTCTCAGAATGCCTCTGTTACAGTTTTCTCAAAAACTACATCAGAAAAACTTCAAAGCTACTAGCTGAGATGGTCCATACTAACAGACTATTCCAGCCAGGGCTTCAGATAAGCTGTACACTTTCCCAGCACACAGAGACTAAACAAAAATAATACAACTAGCTCTCCCAGGACTTGATCATTATCCCAATTTTCTCAGAGTCCCCTAAAGATGTCATCGTCTCCACACAGCAGCAAGCAGCCTAGAGAAAATGATGCTAACATTCCCAAGAGGGGGGGTGGGTAGTTTTTGGTCATTCTGTGGGTTATGGATATTTGTCATGGTGTAGGGTAACTGGTTGCAAAATGTTACAGTTTATGGTAAAGGAAAAAAAAACTAAGCAAGGGAAGTTGGATCTCTTTCTGAAAAGAAAAAGGGGATAGAGTATATTGATACAAATTTAAGGTTATTTTTGTTATACTCTTATTTCTACTCTTGTTTAAGGTATGCAGCTCACTTAAAAATGTAAAGTTCTAGTCTTTTAAAACTATTTAGGATAATTAAGAAATGTAGGTTAGTAGTTAGTCATCTATAACAACCAAACTTATAGTCATGTTAGGCATGTTTTCAAGGTTAAACAAGTATATTTAGATAGATAGGTGATCTTTAGACACCCTAGAGGCATATAAAATATAGCATTTAAGATGTTTTAATGACATAAAGCTTTTCATAACAGTGAGATATGTCTGCTCCTGGCAGCACCAAAATACTTCAAAAAAGAATAATAGGCATCGAAGAACCTTCACATGGACTTTACTTTCATTGTGGCAAAGTTAGCCACTAGACAAAGAAACTGCCCTTGCCTCGACTGCTGACAGTACAACATCCAAACTGGACAAGAAGGATACAAAAGAAAGTAACTGCCAAACTTTGTCAAGACAAGATAGAACAGTCCTTCAAAATTTGGCAGCTACATGGCATCTGCCTCCTTTGGCAGCTACATGGCATCTCCTTGACTCTGCCTACTCTCTCTCTATATATCTCTTCTTCCAGCCTGGATATATTCTGCCCTTCCTTAGGCCAAAGCAGCTTTATTCATTAACCAATAAGAGCAACACATATACAGGACATCCCATATCAGTGCAGAGCATACAGCTTCCTAAACTATAGAAATGACAAAGATAGCTGGCTTCCTGGACAGTTGCCCAAAGTTCCTCTGCAACATTAGGGCATCCATCTTCAGCCTACAGGCCTAATGTATCTAACAGACTATTTTTGTGAAGCAGGAATTTTGAAGGACTGTCGTATTTTGTCTTGGCAAAGAACCCCCACAAACTTCTGAGAAAACTAGGATTTGGCCACCTTAGTAATATACCAAAACAAAGTCTTACAATTGACTGCCACTTTTTCTCAAGGGAGAAGTTAGTGATGATCCCGACAACAGCAATTGTGGGTGTGGAAGAGGTAAAGCCTTCTGATGGAGGAGAGGAACTGGAGAATGTAGCAGAGACATCTTTGGGGAACAGTTTTCCTACAGAGGTCAGATAGGGAGCAAAAGCTCTTGAGCAAAAGAAGTAGGGTTAGGAATTTGACTATTTTTTAACAAAATGAGAGGAAAATTCAGCCCATTCCAATTCTGATAGAAACACTCCAGAAAAACAGCCAAGTATCTTCAGTGCCCTTATTATTAGCCTATTGGTAAAATCACGGAGTTTTTGTTCTTCATAATTCATAATTCCTCTTTTGCTTTTGTAAAATAGCTGAAAAAATAAGAAAGACAAAGCTTCTAGAAAGGCTGTAGAACCCAAATCCAAAATGTAAAAGTCCCTTCCTCAGAGAGAAGTTCAGTTTTGAACTTCGGCAGAGCAATAGCAGCAAGAGAAAACCACCAGGGGCACAGGCAAAAGAGAAACTGAATGAAAAAAGAAATAAAAGGACAGGAACATGACTGTTCCTAGGTATGGTGGAAGAGAATGTTTATTACAGATATGTGAGAAAGCATAACCAGAGGCAGGGACATCTGGGAGAGTCCTGAGCCATGTGAAGAGAGTGGGGAGGGAAAAGAGAGGGGAGAGATGAAAGTCAGCTGCAGAAGCCAGGATGCCCAAAGGTACAAAGAGAGCAGCTAACCAAAATGGTTAGATTATATAGGGAAGGGCAGCCCAGTCCCCTGGGCTGGGGAGTTCAGAGTAGGGGATGGAGAGTGCCAGCCAGTTTCCTGTACCAGGCAAGGGCTGAGGGATTGAACCTGGTGGCCAGGGTCTGCTTTGATATGTTAAATAGGCACCTCAGCCATTTGTTCCAGGTTTGAAACTTAACACAAACCATGTTCATTATCTTCTTGCCATATGGCAAGAAGAAACGCATGGCACACAATAGAAAGAGAGCTCTCTTTTGTTGAAGTGATGATTACGTTGGTATAAAATTCTCATTAATCTATAAGAGTTCACAACTGAAGGATGAGATAATAATATATAAAATAAGTTATACTAATTCTACACACTGGAAGTCAATAACTGGGATGCAAAATTAGAAAAAGAATTTCATTTACAATGAAACCAAATCATCAAGTTGGTAGGTATAAATCCAAAGGAATATTGTTAAGATCTCTGCCCTAGTTTGGTCTCCTGTTGCTGTGATAAAACCCTCTGAACAAAAGCAACTGGGGTAGAAAGGGTTTATCTTATCTCACAACTTCCAGGTCATAAGCCATCATTGAGGGAAGAAACTGAAACAGAAACCGTCCAGAACACTGCTTGCTATCTGGATCTTTTACTCCCTCACTGGTTTATGCTCAGCTAGTTTTCTTTTACAGCCCACGCTTACTTGCCTAGGGAAAGTATCGCCCACAATGGGCTGGGCCCTTCCATAGAATGTCTCAAGAATGAACCACAGGCCAATCTGAGCTAGGCAATGCCTTAACTGAGGTTGCCTCTTCTCAAGTGCCTCAAGTTGACAATAAAAACTAACTAGCATAAGTTCTATACTAAAAACTTATAAATATTGCTGAGATAGATTAAAATGGTTTAAGGAAGTAGTAGAAAGAATATGATGTGCTCATGTATTCAAATTCAATACTGGTAAGGTACCTTTTTTGCTAAGATGGATATATATTAATGAAATTTTATAAGACTCAACCAAAACTGGTTTTTTTTTTTAAATTTTAGAAGTTGATTCTAAAATTTCTATAGAAATGTGAGCAAGGGCTAGCAAGATGGCTCAGTGGGTAAAGGCACTTGCTGCCACACCCAGTGATCTGAGTAGTATCTCCAGGACCCACAGGGTCATAAGAGAGAATGGACCCTCTCATGTTGTTTTTAACCTATACACACCGCAGTGTTGTTGTACACAATAACACACACACAATTTTTAATGAAATAAATATTTAAGAAAGAACAGAAGCAAACAAAAATAAACTTTAAAAGAATGAGAAAATTTCATATAATCCCCAGAAATAGACAGGCTAATGGTGAAGTTAAAATGTGTTCAGGAAATGATGCTAGAGGAACTGCACCTCCATACTGAGGAAACAAAAGTCTAGCTACCAACTCAGCCTACATAGAACGCAGAGGTCTATTAGTAAAGCAAACTATAAAGCTTCTAGAAGAAGACACAGAAGACTATTTCCATGACATTAGAGAAGACATAGAAGTAATAAATATAAAACAACAAAACCAAAATGGACATATTTCATAAAAACAAAAACTGCTATACTGGGGGTATAGCTAAGTAGTGGACGGACATAGATTAGACACTCTATATCATTAGTGTACTGGGGGTATAGCTCAGTAGTGGGCGGACATAGATTAGACACTCTATATCGTTAGTGTGGCTGACAGATAGGGCCACATAAAGCCTTCTCATTGCTCCAGTAAAAAACAACAGAATATAGAAGGATCTCCAGGTCTCTCCAGTCAATGATCGAGCATTAATGAGCATTAACTAAAGTTAAGGACGACTTAGTACAAGGAAATTTTTCAACAAAATGTATTTTATTTTTCTGACATATCTTAAAAATTCCAAGGCAGAAGATGCCTGAATTTCATTTTCCTAAGATTCGGATATTAGCACACTTCTGATGGTGAGGTATCTTTCCCAATAAACACAGTTTGGGCAAAATATCAGAGATCATATTTGTCATAAACTAGACAAACATTGCTACATAAATAATGATTCTTTGCTCTTTTTTGTAAACTGAACTAAATGGAGACCATTACATGGTTACAGACCTTGGCTCACAACTTCAAACTATGACTGAATAAATGAATAGGACAACTCAAAGGTTCTAGATAATTTTATGTACCATTTTAATTTAAAAACAAATGAGTATTAGCAAAAAAAATAAAAAGGCTTAAATTATCACTATCCAATAGAAAACAATCTATGCTATAAATAAAGGCTGCATATACATGTTAAACATAAGAGAAATGAAGCAACCCTTTGATATTATAAATTCCAGCATGGAGAGGAAGAGGTAAGCACAAAACCCCACTCCTAGCTGAGGACTTATTGGAATTTGATAATTTCAGGTAGAGGAGGAGTCAGTTTTCTTTAAGGGTCTGGCTCCTGATAGGTAGACCACACTCCAGAGCAGGACCCATACCCGAGAGTATTTGGGCAACACAAATGGAAGTCAGTGGATTGGGGGTGGGGGAGAAGAGAACTCGCATTTGGGTTGGTAGGGAGGTGGGGGTATATCTGGGGGAAGCTGGAAGAAGGGGAATGATCAAAATTATATGAAATTCTCAAAGAACAAAAATATTACTTAAAAGTTATTATTATATGCAAAACAAGCACAAATACCTGTGCAACAGCCAGTACAAGAAACTATTATCATTTTAATTATAATCAGTATAATTTTTTTTAGATTTTTATGTTTTTATTTGTACCAAGTCATCAAAGACCAGTGCACATTCTATATTTATAACACATTTGCAGTTTTACACACAGAACATTACACATTTCAAATACTCAACAGTGTGGCCAGTGGTTGGTAGATTTTAACATTTATTAAGTAAAAACTGTTTTAAACGTTTTACATGGATTATTTCATTGAACACTAGCTGAGACAAATAGAAAAAAAAGTGGTCCAAGTTCTTATAGTGATAGAGCCAGAGGATTCTACTTCAGTTACCACCATGCTATCCGAATCCTAATCAAAATTCTGTTTTCTCTACTATTAAATTTTCAACTGAACAAATAAATATCTAGATTCCTATTTACATATATGTTTTGAAGCTTAAATTTTTGGCAATATTAAAAAAACAAAACTGTTTTGCCCGCCATGATTTCCAATCTAAAAAAAAAAAAGGACTTACCAGTAATATGAGTTTCTGATACTTTTGTTTTAGGTCTGACACATGTGCAGACGGGTCTGCCCCCAGAATGCTGTACCAATCCTTTTTGAGTGTCTGCTCGAAAGCCATCACTGCCTTTGAAGTGAGCCTTCTCAGAAAAGCTGCAGCAGAAATGTTATCACAATTCATTACAATCGGGATAACGAAATATCCTTTCCTAAATTCTTTATTACTTGATTGAGTAAATTATGATCATAATGCAAACCCAAGAAAGTCGATAGTTCCATTTAACTCATAAATGTCGTGTATAAGGACGGCTACCAGTACAGAAAACCTTCTAGATATATCACGATATATGCTTATCTTTTAAATAAATTCACAGTGTCATAAAAAGATAATTTAATAGTGAGCCTCCGTGATGGATGAACTTTTAAGAAGGTATTTCTTATAATCTAATGGTAAAACTACCATAGAGGTGTTCACTAAAAACACTGGGGCTTGTGGATAAAAGAATTCGAATGCCAAAGAAATTGAAGTTGAGGGCATACATAGCCTCTGAATTTTCCCTGTTCACTTCTTCCAGAGTAAATGTAAGGCCTCACGAAATGACAGCACGAGCTCAGGGAGAGGGCAGTCCTTCCGCTAGGGCAAAGATGCTGACCGACTGCAAGGACATCGCTCCCGAAGCTGTGCACGCCAGGATGCCACAGTCCTCCCTGCTTTAGAAACCAGTTCACCGTGAGGCAGCCGGGTTGTCCGACTTGGAGTTTGGGGACCCGAGGCATCCAAAGTCCACCCTACCCAGCCTGCTCCGGCCGGTACCTGCCCCTGGCTCCACACATCATCAGACTCACCAGGCTTCACACTGAAGCGTGAGCCTACTCCGCCGAAGAGCGGAACCCACTTTCCTTTCCGCCGGAAGTCTGCGTTCAGCGGGAGTGCGTTTCCAGTCGAGCCCTAGTTGTCGATGCACATACCCGAAGGGCCCCGCCTCCTTCCCCGACGCGGTCGCTATGGTAACCCTATCTGGTTTCCGAGGTTTCTGTCAGTGTGCGAGGAGCTCTGGAGAACGTCTTTCTTCTTCTTGCTCTAATTCTCCCTGGCCCCGGCTCCGACATTGTCACATCCTTCCACCTCTGCTGCGGTGCACCTTCATCCCAGGTTCCGCTTACCTTACCTTGAGTAACTCGGGTCCTGTTGGTTTATACTGGGGGCCGGGAGCTGCTGAAAAGGATGAGGGTAGCTAATAAATTATGCCTAATAATCATCGCTTTAGACTTAAGCAACTGACTTAAAGTTTTCTAAAAATTCAAATACGTTCACATTTACTATCTCTTTTTTTGCTTTCACTTCAGTCCACTGCGATAACTTTGTAGATGAGGAAACAAATGAGGGTGATATCAAGGCCAGATACGTAATTATGCAGGTGTAGAACCACCACTCTTACCGGAATGAACTCTCCTTTGTGAGTCTTTTAGGTAAGGGTTACTCCAAATGAACACTTTTGAGTGTACTGTTAGTTCTCTCTCTCTCTCTCTCTCTCTCTCTCTCTCTCTCTCTCTCTCTCTCTCTCTCATCTTTCCTATGTTCCCTTTTACTCACTTTGCCTTGGTCTCTTCTTTGCAATGTATCTAGAGACAAGAAGCATCTTAGTTTTGAGAACATGATATGTTCTCTGTTGGAGATACAAAGAGGTTTCGGTGTTGCTACTTGCTTAGATATACTTTCTGTGTATTGTATTTTCTACCAGCTTCTATCAGCTTAAGAGGCATTGAAAATAAAACTAAGTTGAAATAATCTAATAGGATAAATTCTTTTAATGTTATGAACATTGCAGAATACATGAGGAGTTGCAGAATGATGCAGTTGACTTTAAAATATAAATATAAAAGGAGAGAGTAGGTTCTCAACTGGATTTTGTCATGTTCAAAGCAAAGATCATTATACTAATGCTGAGAGGGTCTAGTTTCAGTCCTGGACTTGGAAAACCATCTTGTGGGTCTACAAAAATGCCCAAAGCAACAGAAGAAAGTATTATGGATCCCTCCCTCTACAATAAGAAATCCCCTATTAAACATTCCTCTCCTCAAACAATCCTCCTTGACCCTTCTTTGCATGCAGAAATATATTCAAGAAGTCCAGTTTTTAGAACAAAAGACTTGATATACTATTTCATTAGGCTGTTGTGTTATCTCTTTTATTCTAGCCACTTACTTAATATCCCCCAGGAAATCCCAAATGTTTTTCATTTATATCCAAGTATTTTAGCTTGCTATCAAATTTTTCTTTTTATCTCCAAGATGTCCTAAATCAAAACTGTCAATATTAAATTGATATCATCCAATATATGTAAACCCTCTTCTGATCTCTCAGATTGCTTCAAAGATGTTTTTAGGGGTAGTTTGCTTAGATCTGTATCCAAACACTTGAAACATTGAATCTGGTTTTTCTGTCTCTAAAATGAATTTTATCAGACTAATTCCTTGATTAACAACTATTCCTGTTGTTGTTGTTGTTGTTTAGTTCATTAAAAAAAACAGATGGTTTGTCTTATAATCCAAATAATTGACATTTGGATAAACCCCTCAAAGTGATTGTTACTCTGTCACTGCTCATTAATTTCCTTGTATCTAGAACAATATTATCCAATAGAAATATAGAAAAGTAAGCCACAAATGCAAGCTACATATGTGACTCTTGAAATATTATATTTAACACAGATATATCTAGAATACTGTCATCATAAAATATAATCATTTAGGAACTGATATATAGTTTTCTCAGCACATCTTGGCTTGGACTACTCGTTTCCAGTATTCAGTATTCAGTAGCCTCATGTCACTAATGGCATTAAGCAAAGCAGGTCTGGAGACTGAAGTCCTCCTTTTCAAATCCATCAATTTTTTTATTGTGTATGCATTTGTATGTGTGTGGGTATGCCACCGCATATTTTAGAGGTCAAAGTACAACTTGTGTGAATCAGCTGTTCCTTCCTCATGAAGGATCTGAATACCAAACTCAGGTTTTTAGATTTGACAGCAGTCTTTTACCTGCTGAGCCATCTTTCCATCCCTAAAATCCTAACCTTTTATTCTGGCACTAATTTACCTTCTAGAGTAGCTAAGTCTTTAGAAAGTACTTCTTTCAATATTCATAGCAGGTCATTTGTACTCGTCTGATCCCATGACGTGTTATTGTCTTTAAAGGTATGTTCTGTAACTGTCCCCCCAGTTATATGACCAGTCGTGTGGAGCAAGGAACCTCTCTTATTAGACAAACTGAGCACTGGGAGCTGTCTTGCCCCACTCACACTTCCAACTTCTAATGATGAGTTTCTGACCTGGACCAAGTCGTTCTTCAGTGACAGGGTCCTAGAGTTAGTGGACCAGGGAAATAGATGATAAGGAAGACAGGAAATCTGGGGTTAAGAGGTTTTGTACAAGCTATGTCTTATGCTAAGCAAGCTTATTAAGTAGTACAGTATCTTACATACGATTTTCAGGGGGAAGATAGGACATGGTCAGCAGAAGGCTAGCATACATCATACAATAGGAAGAACTCAGCAGGAAGCTAATCAAACAATGTTGCATAAAGGGAATACAGGATATCTCAAGTGCCGCACAGGGGCCCTGGTACTGATAACCGTAGCCCTTTGAGGGGGATAGTTGGTTTCTCAAGAAAGCCTCAACTCCCCCAGAACCCTGTTCCTGGGTCATTATTGGCTCTGCCAAGCATATTCATTGTTTTAGATGAGGAACTATGTTCCTTCACCACACATCAGAGCCTCGGGGAAAAGCTCCCAAGGCTCTGATCCCAGGCCATTCCTGGCTCTGCCAAGCAGGATCATGGTTATAGGTCCTTTTCAGGGCCTCAGAGAAAGCCTTGGATCAGTTTGGTTGCCAGCAAGTTTCTACAATAAGTTTGTTTCTTACTGCCTTATTTTCAGAATTAAATTTATTTAATCATATGTGAAATTTACATAGCATAAATATAAACTATGGGGTTGGAATGGTGGCTCAGTGCTTAAGAGCACATACTGCTTTTGTAGTGGATCTGAGTTTAATTCCTTCCACCTATGTTGAGCAGCTCACAATCACTTGTAATTCCAACTCCAGAGGGATAGAACATCTCCACCCTTTCAAGACACACACACTTACATGAACTTACAATTAACTAAAAATAGAATAAATGTAAAAATATTCTTAAAAGAAACATAAACTATTATGTGGTGGTTAAGGACATGAATTCTAAAGTCAAGCTGCTTAACTTGCTCCATCTCTGCCTCTTCCTAGCAGTGAGAGCTTATAAGAGTTAATCCTTCTGTACCCTGATTTCTTCCTCTCTAACCAATTGCACACATGATGCCTCCTACGTCATGATGTGGGACTTGAGTGAAATAGTTGTACCTGAGATCAGTAAGCACTTAGTAAGGGTGGGTTATTACTAGTACTAGTAAAATATTTGCTTCTTAGTTTTAAGATAACACTTGTGGCAACATTTCAGTACATTTTGAACACCAGAAACTACCGAATTAGAAAATAAACCCACACCCAACTTTTTGCTGAATTAATGTTTTAGTTTGGCTACAAGGTAAATTTAATACATTAGCAAAACCATCTTAGTTAATGTTATCCACACCTTCTATAAAAACAGTAGGCATAAATTAAATATTTGATTATGAGATGAGGATCAAACATTATAGATACATAAAGAGATAATTTTAGGAAGGTTTAAAACCCCGGGTTGTAGCAATAGCCAAAATTTAATTCATTTCTCTATTCATCGTGTTAATATGGATCTACCTATAAATGAATGCCTACCAAATGTTAATTCAATATGATACTAGAAAACTATGCTTCTTACCTTATAGACAGTTGTGTTTGCTTCGGCAACTACAATGAAATACTGAGATGATTAATGGAGAAAGCAAAAAGATTTCTTTTTGTTTACAGTTTTGTACATTTTAGATTAATGTCATGTAGACATGGTGTTGGGTTTCTTGTGGGCGTGGGTGCTAGCTAACAAAGGTAGACAGTGTGAAGCAGAAAAACTTTTCTTTGTCTCATGACCAGGATGCAAAATGGAAAGGAAGAGGGAAACAGCTCTGATTGTCAAAGGGTCTCCCTGTAGACTCCACTTCCCAAAGGTGCCATCAAATAACACTACCTTCTCTCCAACCAACAGCAACAGTGTGCTTGTGTTAATTATTCAGTTTTGGCATTGTATTTATGTGTCTTCTCTAGGTATTTCATTACCAACTATAATTTTCCTCATATTTATTTCTGATTTTTTAGGATTTTCCTATCACTGAGCTAAGCTGAATTTATTTGTAGTTATCACCAGTATTAAAGTTATGTTCTGAAATTAGGCAAATTGCATCTAAAGCAACTTCAAATCTTAGTAGGAAGACAGGCAAGCCACCAAGAACTAGCTAGTGATGAGATTTTAAAAGCAATACTGTGGCACATGAACAGCCTTTATTTGCTTACTCAGTCTACAAATAGTTTGTGTTTGCACTGTGCCTCATATGGAGTGACAGTAGGCGGTGTTGGCTGCATCTTACTCATCTTGGCAGACGGATATAGACATAAGCAGCTAAAACAACTGCAAGTATCCTGTGAGGGAATACCGAGAACTGACATTGGTTGCTTACAGGTACAAAGCAGAACAGGTTGTTTGAACCTTAGGACTGGAAGCGTGTCCATGGAGGTAATATTGGGACTCTATCTACCTTTACCATTTCTGGAGCGGTCCTGTCTTTCTAGTTCTCAGCTGCCACGAAGGGAGTGGCTTCCACTGCCTGTAGTTCCTGCCCTGATGCCCTACCTTGTTACAGACCTGGAAACTTAAAACACTTACCAAAACAAGCGCCTCTTTCCTTCAAGTTGGTTACCTCTAGTATTTTGTTGTGGTAACAGGAAGCCGACTGACACAACAATTCTTCGTTGTCTTTTCAAAGCAGCTTTTGTTTCTCCCCTAAACTTGCTCTGCTCTCTTGTCATCTTAGCAGTATCATCACACCTGCTACTGTGGTCTCTTGTTTAACTTCTGTTTTATCTGTGCTTTAGATAACTGGGGAGTCTTTATCTTACCTGGGGTTCTTCTTCCTATATTCTCCATGCATGTGTAGTAATCATCCCAGAGACTATTAGAGATGCTGTCCTTACTCCATCTTTGGCAATCATAATACATGCTGGCTTATTTTCAGCACTCTCTCTTGCATCTCTCTTCTTGAGATCACCCTGGCTTCTCCACACTTTCTAGGGTCCCTAGAATGCACGGTAATCTTTCGATAGGCAAGAAAACACAGTTATATGCAGCTTTTTATAACATCCTTCCTTCTCCGTTTTTACTTTTTTAGAAGAAGTTTATTTTTGTCATGTAATTGACTCACAGAAGAAAGGTTAATCTGAATGATCAGGGGGTGTTAATTTGTGGGTTAAAATGTGTTAAATAGTTGATATGAAGTCTGTTTAAGTCAATTAGAGTGTATAATGAAGATGTTTCCAGGGTGTTAGGGAACCTTTTGGAGTTAGTTTGGAATTCACCAGTGCATGTTTACTGCAGCACCTGGCTTTAAATGTGGCTGTATTTGAATAGGGATGCGCATAGAGAAGACGTTTGCCTTCATTAATATGACGTATCTTTCATCATGGGAACTGAAAGCCATCGTTGGCTTCATCATTAGTAAGATGGAAATGTGATTAGCAGTATTGCTGCCTTCCTTACTCATATGCTCTTCTAAATTAAACTGCATCTGCACTGCATAACCAAGAAAACATTCCCAGTTTTGTGTTTGTTTGCTCCGTTGTCCTTAAGAAATAAAAATAAAAATCAGTGACATCATTAAAGCTTTAATGGGTGAAGACATGAAAATTTAAAGACACTATTTGTTTCCCTAGTAATATTGCCCACAGTGACATTGTGAGGTGTCTTTGTTTTGGTTAATATCATCAAATTTTCAAAACAGTTGATGTTATTATGTAGACCTTAACGTTAGGATGCATAAATTTCAGTAGCTGAATCTAATTTTTTAGGAAAATTGACTTATTTAAAAATATAGTGTTACATCTTCCACAGTTCAAGTCTAAAAATGAAATGAGTTTAAAACCCCATATTTTAAACTATATTCTTCTCCTCAGCATATTGGTTGCTGAGGTATCATTTACTTCTTGCATCAGTTTACTAGTGATAAACACATTTAGCATTGCAGCTTCTACTCGAAACCCTCCAGTTTAATCATTTGAGATGGATGAAAAACAAGTCTCCTTTGCTAATGGGCTTTCTACACTGATGGAGCCCATGCCAGAGTGATGAAAGCACACAGCTGACATATACTAGATAACTGTTTTCTGATGAATTTCCTTAAAAAATCATATTTTAAAAAATATGGTGAGCAATTCATACTATTACTTTTTAATCTGCCAAGAAGCACGGTGAGTACAGTCTTTTGTAGCTCATTAGCAATTTCTTTAATGAGTTTTTTGGTGTGATAGATAGTTAAAGTAACAGACAAATGACAGATTGTTTGCCTTTAATGATTTCCCTGTTTCAAGCCCATTACAAAGCAATTAGAAATCTGACAGCATTTTCACTCTGCATTACTGATCATCTAAAGTGATGAGGAATGAGAGGTGATGAATATTAATTGTATATTTTCATATGATTATCATAAATTATTACCTTGTCTGATGTGCTGCAGGTGAAGCGGGAACATTAGAGAAAGTCAGTCAGATATATTAATTTGAAAGACTGGATGTTTTTAATCTTTGTCTGCAGTCTGAATCCTAGTCATAAAGAGTAACATAAAGAGTTATGACTAGTTCCCTATGAATATTAAACTGAGTGTTTTTACTTTCTCTGTATGTTTGGAAAAACTTAAATACATTTTCTTATTTCGAAACAAGAAAAGGAAAACCATATTCCATAGTACAGTGCACTTACATGTAATTAAGCTAAAATTAAATTTAGAAAGGAAGACATGAGTGACTTCTGTTGCTGTATGTGTTAAACACATACATACATGTATGGTATTAACATATCAGCATAGAGGAAGAGACAGTGAGAAATTCCTCCTGTCTTCATCTTAAAGTCAGGTGATCCTGCATAAGAAAAGGCAAGAGACCAAAGTATGCTGAGGAATAATATTGGTGTTTCTTCATCTTTTAGTTGGAGTGGCATTGCCCCTCAGTCCCTTGCTTTAAGCAGGTGATGGTAACCCTGTCCTCAGGATGCAGGTGCTCCTTGTTACTTACCTGGGACAAATGTTGGTCAGAAAGGAAAACTAGTACTTAATGAGAGACGGCAAGCTTGGGAACTCAATAGACTAATCATGAATTTGGAGCAGTCAAACCCCAGGGAACAGGTATGACTCAGAAATCAGGACATGAGGAACAGAGCTGCTTTCTAATGTATAGCAAGGCCATATGTGCATTCATTATTGTCTTTCTAGCTAATGTATTTTGCTTTGTGGAGTGCCGTCACTCATAGATACTTGTTATTTTGGATCTATATTTATAAAAAAGGCTATAATCTATATAATGAACATTCATCAATAAAATAAATTTTTGATAGGCTGCTTAGAAACTTCTCTTTATTTTATATGTAACTTCATAAATTCTCATTTGTAGATACTGAAACTAATATTCTTATAACTTTACAAATCAATTTCTTTTGCTTTGAAAAGTTGACAGTTAAAATGTTTTGTTATTTTAATTTTATGTGTATGAATGTTTGCCTAAATGCATGTCTGTGCACCAAGTGCATGCAGTGTCTGGAGGACAACACAGGGTGAACTTTCCACAGAGACTGGAGCTAGAGATCGTTGTAGGCCATGTGTGGGTACCAGGAGGTGAATTTTAATGCTCGAGAAGAGCAGCCAGGCCTTTTAACCTCCAAGCCCCTTAAGTTTTACTTTTTATGCTTGGTGATTTCCCAACATTGTGTACTCTAGGAATCACCTTCATCTTTAGAATCAGTCCAACTGACAAGCCTCAGAGTCAGTGGAGTGATTCCTGTAGCCTTCCTTCTTTCTGTCAGTATCCATTATCCCAGTCTGAATGCAGACTTTTACGTTGATGTCTTCTAAAGCATAAACAGTTGTCATTTGTTTCTTTTTCTACTTCTAATGGACTACTGTATTAGCATTTTGGTTTTTGTTTGTTTGTTTTACTATAATAAATTACCTTGCATTTGGATGACCTTATAAAGACATTTCATTCCACTCGCAGTTGTAGAGATCAAAGACATCACATCCATGTCACCTTGTTCTGTTAGAGGCCTCTTGGCAAATGGCACCACAGTGATGGTTCATGTGACAAAGCAAAAGATCACATCACCAGGAAGGAAGTCAGAGAGTAATTCAGGAACCAAATCCAGGATTTTATAACAACTGGTTTTACTACACCTAACTGAGAAATGCCCTAAAAATACCTCAGTCTTTCTGAGCATATGCCCTCAGTCACCTAAGAACTTCCTGCCAGACCCCACTTCTTAATGTGTTCACATACCCCTAACAAGGCCACCCTGAAAACCAAGCTTTTTATACTTGAATCTTGGAGGGACAAACCCCACTTAACATGGCCAAGTAGATTTAGACCAGGGTTTTACTTCTATCTTCTGTGGAACTGGGTGGAAAACATACCTATTTTTCTTACTGTCAAATAACAGCATCTACATTCAAAGCAACCTAAGCTATCCAACTATGGAAAGATTATAAATCCAACAGCCTAGGAAGCAAACATTCTTCGACTGTAGCTCATATGTAATTACATCTTCTCTGATGCCAAATAGACCCTGGAATATGTCCTACCAACCCTAAAAATTCTTTCTTGGAGAGTGCAGGGGTAGACACAAGTATGAAAATGGGGGTTACAGTTATCAAACATCTGCACAGAAGCTTTCTTATTTAATCCCTGGTCCTATTGGATAGGTGAGCTGATGCTGTTATTGTCGCCGTGAAGTGGGTAAACCTGGAAAGGAACAGAAACATCAAACTGACTCTGAACTTCTCATCAAGCCTGTATGACTCAAAGTTTAGAGATAGAATGAGTCTAGAATTCTGGCTCCATCAGTATCTCCATCTTATGTTTTAGATAGAATTCTGGCTCCATCAGTATCTCCATCTTATGTTTTAGATAGCTAGAGAAATAAAGCTAGCAGAATTTAGAATTTCCCTCAGCTCTGGCCTGAAATTATCATCAGAACTCTAGAACGTCTTGACCTTGCTGCAGCCGTTCTTACATATGAGACATCCTGCATGTCTCCAAAGCCTACAGGACCATTTTCTTTAGTTGTATTTTCTCCAGTTGCTAAATACAATATTGATCATACTCTTGGTTTGGTAAATAAAAATATTTTCACCTTATAGGTGTTCCGATAACATTGTTTTAGTTATGAAGTTCTTTTACGATGCGAGCTTCTGCCCTAACCGTCCTGGAATGTCCTATAGTGATAAAGGGAGAAGATAATGTGATTGTTTTTCCTTGTTTGCTGTTGCTGTTGACAAGTGAAGGTGAGAGAGACTGGACTAGCTGCTGGTCCCTTCTGCCTTCTTTTTACACCATAAGAAATATGTGTGAGGGTTACTCTTTCTTCTCTGGCCTGAGAACTTCCATAACTGATTATTTTACTGCTATTTAGAAAGACAGTTAAGATCAAACAGTAATTTAATCATCAAACTTTTTTCTTTCTAACATATCCATTTTATTTGTTTTTATTGGTAACAATTCAAGAATAATTCTCTTCATTTGTTCAGTAGGAACCTAGGTTTGAAGGTAGAGATATCGGGCACTTAAAAGAAATCTCACACTGGCTCAGAACAGAGAGATAGACATTTATTTAGGGGGGAAAACTTACAAATCAGGATTCTCTGCTTAAACGGTGGATGGAGGTAAGATCCAAAGCAATCCGGACGAGCAAAACGGGAACGGGGGGGGGAGGGGGGAGAGAAGAGAGGCTGGACTGGTGCACTTTGGCATCCGGGTAAACAGTCTATGAAGCCACGCCCCAGTAGGTGGGTAAACCTTCCTGCAGCACGTCCCTTTTTTTTGTTTAAATGAGAGTTCTAAACCTAATACAAAATTATATATAATGAGAACAAATATCCTATTCTAACTAGCTTAAGTCTTGTATAATAAATAACTTGGGGCACTGGCCTGGTGGTCCCTCTGCTCTTTCCTCCCATCGCTCATCGCCCACACTGGCTGTCCAGCGAACTAACTTTCGGACCATGGCCAACCTCGAGCGTACCTTCATTGCCGTCAAGCCAGATGGCGTGCAGCGCGGCCTGGTGGGCGAGATCATCAAGCGCTTCGAGCAGAAGGGGTTCCGCCTGGTGGCCATGAAGTTCCTTCGGGCTTCTGAGGAACACCTGAAGCAGCACTACATTGATCTGAAAGACCGTCCTTTCTTCCCAGGGCTGGTGAAGTACATGAACTCGGGGCCTGTGGTGGCCATGGTCTGGGAGGGGCTCAATGTGGTGAAGACAGGCCGAATGATGCTGGGAGAGACCAATCCAGCTGATTCTAAGCCAGGCACCATTCGAGGGGATTTTTGCATTCAAGTTGGCAGGAACATCATTCATGGCAGTGATTCAGTGCAAAGTGCAGAGAAAGAGATCAGTCTATGGTTTAAGCCTGAAGAACTGATTGACTACAAGTCTTGTGCTCATGACTGGGTATATGAGTAGAGATGGATAGTTCTGGGTACTTTTCAGCATTACTGATGGATTCCTGGGCAGATCTTCATTCCACAGAATGGATCATCTTTTCTAAAACAATAAAGACTTTGGAACCGGAAAAAAAAAAAATAAATAAATAAATAACTTGGCCAAGTCAAGAGAGAAAGTAACTACACTTACCTAGTCTTCAACCCCATCAAAGATCTGAGAAGGGAAATAGTGTTACTTGAGTGAGTAGGAAGTGCAATCAAGCAACTTCCAAAACAAATGACAGAAACAACTGGCTACCTGGACAATCACCCAAAGTCTCATTTGCAACATTGGGGCAACCAACTTTGGCTAAGGCTTAGAATAACTGACAGACTATTTTCAAAGGCCAGAAATTTTTCAAAACCATCTTACCCTGTCTTGGCAAGATTTGACAGTCCTGTTTATCCATTTTTGGATACTATGTATTTTGTCAGTGCTTGAGGTATGGGCAGTTCCTTGCCCAAAGACCGGTTTTGCCAAGAAGAAAACAAGTTCCAAGTGGAGTGTCTTTGGTGCTCAACATTCTCTAGGGAATAGATCTGTGCTGCTGGGAGCAACGGTGTCTCACTTCAACCAAACTCTAACTTATTTAAATGCCATTTTCTACAGCTCTTTGAAGTGGTTGAAGATTATCTATCTATGCAGAATATAATCTCTATTTATCTAAAGAACCTGATTAGTCTAACTTTAATAAGTATGACAAACATAGATGACTATCGATCTATAATTTTTAATACCTATCTAACTTAAAGACTAAGGCAATAAACAACTGTGCAATGAATGAGGACAATGACCTCCAAATGTAAACAATGTATAAGTATCTTGATCAGAGTTAGAAATGTTCACTACAATATGGTAAATATATATATATATCAATACATAAAAAATGTTTTAAACAGAGGTAGAAGCATGCATGTGTATAATATTCAATATTATTTAACTTTGTATCAATATACAAGAATTGATACCAATGTAATTGTCTATAAATAATAACTCACAAACCAATCTATTATCCCATCCAATTTTCCTTTTTTTTTTTAACAAAAAGATCCCTGAGCTAATAAAATTCCTCTCCCAACCCTCAACCGTATACCAATTATAATCAACCACATTTGTGCAGGGGTCTGTGGAAGTTAGAGGGACTTGCATCCTCTGGAACTGCAGTTACATATGTGAGCACTGGGTGTGGGTGCTTGGAACCAGTCTGGGTCCTCTGCAAGAACAGTAAGTGCTCTTAATTACTGAGCCATTTCTCCAGCCTCCCATGTACTCACTTTAAATATCATTATATCACCTTAAAAAGCCATCCAGATCTTTAATTTCCATAGTGCTCATCTCACTCTTGTCCTCTCACAGTTTCTACCTAATAAGGTAGATATTTTCTCCCAGTATAATTTCACTGAAATCCTTTATGATCCCAAAGCAGAGGAAAGGTCAACAAGTTGGAGGGTGTATCAGGGAAACTATGTTTTATTTCTAATTTAAGAACTATGAAGGATCTGGTGAGAAGGAGCCCAAACACAGAAACAGGGTTTCTCTGTATGATAGTCCTAGCTGTCTTGGAACTTGCCTTGTAGACCAGGCTGGCCTCAAACTCACAGAGATTCTCCTGCCTCTGCCCCCACCCAACAAGTGCTGGGATTAAAGATGTGCACCACCACCACTCAGTGAAACCAAGATTTCTTGATGTCAGTCTAGTAAACACATCAACCAATTTCTGAAATAGATTCTCAAAAGAGAAAATATACATCAATAGCTACCAGTTTTGATTAAAGCCAGTTTTTAGATTCTTCCTAAATCATTTTTTCCTATTGAACCAGAGAATGGAACAAAAGGGCTTGCAGTACTGAAATTGCTCTGCTCACATCTCGCCTACTTGTGTGTTGTGCCACCTTGTCCCGGAAGGATGCTGAGTTCATCTGGCATACTCAGCTGCTCAGACACTCTCAACGTTGTCTCCCTGTACTTTACGTCTTACTAATTGATTGTTTAATTTGTTAATAGGTTAAACTAAGCTGTCTAATTATCAAAATCATTTTCCCCTTCTTTTAGAGATAAATATATTTTCACTTTTCCAGGCTCCATGGACAATTCCTCCCACTTTAGGTTGGTGAAAACAGGAAAATAGTTAACAAGAATACAAGTAAAGAGTTACAAAAGATGACATGGGTAGTGATGTGTGACATCCTACCCTAGGTCTATGTTAATAGTCATAAATATTTAAACAACACTTCAATCATCCTTTAAGCTTCTAAAATTTAAATTAACTATCCCTCATGGACAGCTAGAGACATTTCTGTTGATACTGAACTCTACGAGGTGAATGGGTTTCTTGCTTACTCGTGTTTTAAAGAGGGTCAGGTTACCTAGCATGAAGCCTCAGTGTGCCACATGGTTCCCTGCGCTTATTAAAGTCCTGCCTGAAGTTAGCCATAATGATCACCAGCTATTGGGGTTATAGTATAAGAGTTATAATAAATATAAAAAAAGGCTTTAAGTCATTAGATTATCATCAAGACATTTACGAAAAATATCTGAACCTGTAAAACAAAAAGAAACTTGATTTCGTAGGAATCATCAGAGAGGAACATTGAAGGTACTGAGCCACATTTTTTAGGTACTATCAGCAATGTTGCAGGCAACACCTCTGTTTCTACAATCTACATATGGCATCTTCTTAAGTCAAAATTGTCTTTTGCTTGGAGGCTTGCAAGATGGCTTAGCAAGTAAAAGTGCCTATTGCCAAGTCTGATGACTTGAGTTATCCTTTGACTTCTGTATCTATCCATGATGTGGCATGTGAATACCCACACACAACAAATAATAAACAAATAAATAAATCCATCTCTTAGAACCATTGTATACTAAAATCAGCACACATTTTATCAAGTACAATGAAAATCTTATTGTTTTGAATGTTTAATAAAAAGCATTGTATTCTGACTTCTTTGTGGAGGCCACTAGAGGCTATTGCCAACAGCTTAGGTATTGAATATAAGGTAGCTCTTTGCAGCCACTTAGAGAGTAACCTTTTCAAAGTCCTGGGTTTTAATTTGTGTTATTTCTAATTGAATGAATAAAGCTTTGGCAAGATTTTGAAAGCTATGAGAAGATGGTTACTACCTCAGTTTACAAGTCAGGTTTACTGAAGTTGGAAATGCACAATCAAAGTTATCTTAGCAAGAAAATAATAACACCTTGAACATATGAAAATTTGTAAGTGCATATAAATGCATGTTGTTTTGTATAGAAAAAGACAGGTAGAAAAGAGAGACATAGTGATGTTTCATTTATATTTTAATAAATAAATAAGTTTCCTGAAGATCAGAGAGTCAAACATCCCCACTGGTCAGCCTTACAGACAAGGCAATGGTGACACACACTTTTAATCCCAGTAGCCACACTAGTTTGCCATAGAAACCAGGCAGTAGCGGTACACACCTTTAATCCCAGCCCTAGAGAGGAATATAAGATGGGAAGAAACAGCTCTCAGACATAGTCTCATCCTGGAGGCAGGATCACCAATTCAGACTGAGTTAGAGGTAAGAGCCAATGGCTGGCTGTTTCGCTCTTCTGACTTTCAGATTGGACCCCAATATATGTCTCTGGATTTTATTAATTGTGCTACAGAGAGAGAGATTAATGTTGTGAACCAGGGGACACAATGTGAATGAAATGGTCCTTCTAGGTATATCTCCCAAGTGGAAAAATAAAAAATGTCATTCACAAGATTGAGGGAGCCAAAGCTTCTTCATTCTAAATATCAGTGTTAGTGCAGGTGGTAGTATTTCTTCTCATTTCTAGTAAACTGCACAATTTCTTGTCTTTCATTTTAGGTCATTACAGATTTTGAGCAATGTTTTGGAATACCCAAACTTAGCTGAATTTAGTTATGTAAGTAGAAATGGATATACGATTTCCCCAAAGATTGTTGGGGTGCTATTATCATTGTTGTTAAATAATCTCTTAATTTAATTTAAAATTATTTTCTAAGATTCAGCTGTACCTGGTAGCTAGGAAATTAAATTGTACCTTCCAAACACATGTGGTAATGTGACTACTTGAATTATAAAGTTGTGCGTGCTGATGGCTTAATACAAGAGTTGAAAGCTCTTACATTGCTAGAGCAACTGTGAGTTCATTGAAGGTGGTCCATTCTACTGCAGTAGTCTTCCATCTTGTTCATAGTGAATGCACTTATGGTTGGACTTAGAATAGTTCCCCTTATCCATGGTTTCATATTGGGTGCTTTTAATTACTTAACTGTGATTCAAATATAATAGATGAAAACTTCTGGATGTATTTCATAATTTTAAGTTTTATGCTACACTGAGGAATGTGCCAGTGTTGAATGCCATCTTGCTCTACCTCTTTGAAACATCAAAAGCATCACTTTGCCCAGTCTCTTCATGCTGTGTGCTTTATTCACCCACTTGGCACTAAGCTTTTAGTGTTTAGAGCGACTGTCATGGTATGGCAGTGCTTGTGTTCTCAAGAAGCACTTCTTTTACTTTATAATGGTTCCAGACTGGAAGGCTGCTGCTGCTGCTGCTGCTGCTGGCAATACAGGTATGCTCAAGAGAAGTCACAAAGTGTGTCCTCTAGATGAGAACATGAAATGTTTTGATTTGATAAGGAAAGAAATGAGATCATGTTGACTCTTCTGGCCTGGAGAGGTGGCTCAGTGGCTAATAGCATATACTGCTCTTGCAAGAACCCAAAATTAGTTCTTAGAACCCATGTCAGGTGGTTCACAGATACATGGAACACAGTTCCAGGGGATCTAATGCCTTCCTCTGGCCTCCATGCTCGCTTGCTCTCTCTCTCTAGCTCTCACACACTCTCTTGTGCTCTCTGTCCCTCCCTCCCCCTCTCTCTTCTCTCTCTCACACACACCAAAATATATTTAAAAGAAAAGAATGACTTTTTATATCTGAAATTATGAGAAAGGATGCTAGTTTTGCTGTCATTGCTCTAACTAATAAAGTGTTGGCCATGATGATCAGTTAAGATGAAGAAGCAATTAAATTTGTGTACATTTATATAGAAAAAAAGCACCAGCTCACATGGTGTAATGGTCAATACTCTGGACTTTGAATCCAGTGATCAGAGTTCGTATCTCAGTGGAACCTGTTCCTTGAGGAAGAGACCTGGTCCTTGTCCTTATCAACTCAGATCATGAAACCCATTATTATAAACGAACTGCCCATGCATGGTTTGCATTTCTGGGGGTGTGTTTCATTTCTTTTCACGTAGAAAAATGATATATATGCATATTTATTTGGCTTTGATAGTATCTTATGGTTCTTGAGATGTGTTATAATCGGGATTACTATATTTCTTTATTTTTTACATTGAAGAATTTGTTTAGTAAAATCATAATGAGAATTATTCTTCCTGTCATTGCTTGACCATTAAATAATGGTTTAAATAAAACTGTATAGAATCATGTGTATGCATGATAAGGATGCTTCTAATTGTTTTCTTTGGCAGACTAGTCAGTCCTTAGCCATCATGCATAGCGCATGGCTTCTTTAACAAGAAGGAAACACAAGGTGAACGCTAGAGCATTGTTTTGTCACCAGTGCCCAGGTAGTGATCTTTAAAATGTTTAAATCTCATCCCAGGATCATGTTACATAATGGTTATTATTGAAACAAATTGGAAATACTAACATATAATCTATATAATCAGATTTAAAAGATTTATTTCCCAATAATGACTGAACAGTTTTCCTCTTTTGTTGTGGTTGGGTTGCCAGTACCTTCTGGCAGATTCCAAAGTTCACAGCATGGTTTTACAGAAAGGCTTGCTTCCCTCTAGGGAAGTCTCAATGCATATTCTAATGCATTGAGACTCTTTAAGCTGTAAGTAGAATCCAGAAGACTTTATTAGTTTTCTAAGTGTGTCTGCTAGGTCACCTGTGAATAGAAAACTGGTATCTTCACAAAGTGAGAGAGATAAGAATCATTTATTCAAGAGGTGGCTCATGGCTTAGCACAAACTCCGTGCTCTGCTTCTGTCAAGAGGTTTTCAGCTTTCCCAGTGCTGCAAATGATGAAGATTTGTGCAGAATGAACTTAAGCAAAATGATTGGGAGAAAATAGCTTTAAGTGCTTTTATTCTTATTTGAGGAATTCTACCCATTAAAATAATATATAATAAAAGAAAATTTTCTATCGCTATTTTGAAAAATTAATGTTAAAAATCTTCAGAATTCTCATAAACATTTAAAAATTTTTAAGCCTGTTCCATTGGTGATCTTTTATTCCTAAGGAATTACATGTTTCGCTCTCTAAAAGGGAATAAAAGCAAAAATTGAATAATCTTTTACATATAAAATGAATATTTATGAAAAAAGTGGCTACATTTGAAAAATTGCATGTATTTTTATGGCCCTATTTACTTGTTGCTATGGCAACCAACACACTACTTAGTATTTATGTTGTCTAAGATTCAGAACACCTTTTCAGTGAAATAAATATGCCAGCACCGTGTGCTGTATTTACTTTGGTGTTTAGAAAACTATTTATTCTAATGCATATTTTTGAGAAAAATAGCAATAAATAATGTAAACTTCAGCCTTGTTTAAATAGTACCTTTTCTTGCAGTATGGTTTTGAAATCAAAATATTACATTTATTCTTTTCCTTGATATAAAAATCAGTATACTTAAGAGAAATAATAAAATTTAAAACTCATGAGTCAACCTTGAAATATTATCCTTTGATCTTCTCTATTTTTATGAAAGATTTTGATTCATGAAAAATTTTAGAAACCCAGAGCATAAACAAGGAAATGTTTAGCACCTATGAACAAAAGGTTTCTACTTTTTAACTGAAAATAAAAAGCATGGATACTAGTGTTCTTTTTTTAACTATTTAAATTAGTCTGTCATTTGTGATACATAAGTATAATTTTTAATGCTAAACATCAGAATGTAAGTTATAGAGCATAAAACAGATATGTTTCCTGTCACACATTTCCTGTGAAAAAAAGCTGCAGCGTGGTGTTGGGGTACCATAGAGCAGGGAGCAGATTGTCTCTTGGAGTTGTAAACAGGGTGGGGCTACAGCTTCACAGTTGATGTTGACAGTATCTCTGTGGGAAATGTAATTATCAAATGAATTAGAACATGTCTTAGTATTAAGATTATTAATTGTAATTTTAATTGCCTTTTCCAAGATAATTGGATATGTTCTCATAGGTATATGGGAAAGAGGACATTAGGCTAATTAGATAGTTTGAACTTAGCTATCTTTAAAATACTTAGAAGTTTGACAAAAACACATGTATACATATACACATATATATGGAATTTCTTAATTAAATGGTTTTCCAAATAGAATTACAATAATCCACAATTCACAAGCTCACATTGATTATCCCTTGGTATTCTTTTGAGTATTGATACCATTTTAAAACTTAAATAATAGTCATTTGAAACATTAAATTTTTATTGTCAAGTTTACAGTAACTTGTTTGCAGCCAGTACAGCCAGCACAGGACCTGGGGCTTGTGTCTGGGTGACATTCAGCAGACCTTTGCAGACATGCACACTCCAGAGAAGGTTTAGAGTGATGTGTTATGAAAAATTATCCTAATGCATATTGTTGATAAAATAGCACCTTTTTCCCAAAATTGAAGAGTTTAAGGCAAAATATTCTGCCTGACAAATGGGTGCTGGTACGCAGACTCTCAGATATTCCTGGCATTTCAGAGTCTCTTCCATTTTTCATCCGACTTGGAGGTGTGCAGCAGCTTGGAAGTTCTTTCCACACTTTGGTGAAGTTTATCTGCCAGAGCTCTCAAAGAGCTGCGAGTGGTGCGGCCAGAGGCATGTGCAGGGCCCCAGGGCAATGTTCTAATAGGAAGCATGTTAAGGCATAGCTGAAGATTCACATACGGCTGTGTGCTCCATGTGGCCACACCTTTGTTTAAATCAAAGACTATGAAATCTTAATGAATCTTAAGACATTGAAAAATTATTAGTGTGAGACTGGAGAGCGCTGTCTGCTCTTCTAAAGGACCTGGGTACAATTCCCAGCACCCACATGGCAGCTCACAACTGTCCATAAGGAACTCAAGTTCCCATGGATCCAACTCCCTCAAAAAACAATACACATAAAAATTAATTTTATAAAAATTGTTACAGTGATGAATAGTAAGCATAGGGAGTGGTAAAGGTCATATATATATATTTGTGTGTATGTATATCCTTTCCCATATTCCCATATAATCATTTCTGTAATAACTAGTTATCACTTAATAAGGCAAATTACTTAAAAATTATACTATGGTAAAGCCACAGCTGGTGTAGGGACAATCTGGTTTCTTTGGTGCGGTGCTGACGTTCTAATCCAGGCATGTGCTACACAAACATGAGCCTGCTGAGCTGTATCCACAGCCCAGGTGACTGTCTTGTTCAACATTACCTCATTGTCATTTTTACAAAAATACGCTGCTCAATAAATAAGAATTTGATGGCTAGGTGAATGAATGATGGAAACAGGCATTACCGAAGTGCTTTTAGGGAAAAGACAGCCCAAGAGCCACAAAGCTGATTTACGTAAATTTGGTGTCTTTATCCTAACAATAGATGACAGGCTAATAATATAATTGCTTTGCTAACTTTATTTGTACTAGCAGAGTGTATGGCAAAAGTGAGAGAGCTAAGTATATCCCAGAATGCTTAGCCTGTAATTGGACATTGACAGCTATTAAAGCCAACGAAGCCAAGTCCTTCAAATTCCAACAGAAAAAAAATTTGAGAGCCTATTACTCTAATCTATTAGAAGTTTAATCATTTTAAATTGCCTTTATGATAAATAAAAGCATAAAATCACATATATTGATGTAGTGTTTGAGTCCTTGCACACACTCAACAATGTTCAAACCATATTAAACATATATAACATATATTTGTGTCCTAAAATCTTATCATTTCTGTATGATCAAAACATTCAGAATCCTTGTAATTTTGAAACATACAGTACATATTGTTATCTCTAATCATCTTGCTGCACATTAGCATGGTAGAGCTTCTTAATAGCAGGTAATTGATTGATTTCTCTCATTCTTCCCTCTCCTCCTTATTCATTCCAGGCTCTGGTAACCACCATTCTCCTGTCAAACTGTGTACAATGAACTATTCCATACTTCCTAAGCGAGCGATCACACAGTTGCTGTCCATTTGTATACACTTAATTCTTCTACACCCTGTATGTGAATGATCACACAGTTGCTGTCTTTCTTTCTGAGCCTGGCTTACTTGGCATAACCATTCTGGGTCCATCAACACTATTACGAGTGACAGGATCTCTTTTGTTTTATTGCTAAGTCATATTCCAATTTTGAAAACGTTTTCATTGGTTGATGAACACGTAATAGTTTCTGGTTCTAGAATCCTGTGAACAATGTTGCCTTGACAGTGGCCAACAGTCTAACCTCATTCCCTTTGGGTATAGATTCAGTATAGGTCTGTTGTATCGCATGTAGTTCCTCTTTCAACAGTTTGAGGATATTGGAACTATTCTCCACAGTAGTTTGTTTGCATTTGCCAGCACAGTGCAAGGTTCCTCTTTCTCCACACCCTTGCCAGCAGCACTCAGCCTTCGTCATTTAGCTAATGGTCATTTTTACTGGTGTGAGGCAATAACTCATTGTACTTTTAGCTTGTTTATCTCTGATCATTCAAAATGTTGGACATTTTTTCAGATACCTGTTGGTAGCCATATGAATGTCTTCATTTGAGAAAAGTCCATCCAGCCTTGTTTCCCATTTAAATTGTTATGCTTTTCCTTGTGGCTATTGATTTAAAAATGTTATCGTTTCTGGCTATTGAGTCTTTGTGAGATGGATGTAGAGCTTCTGAACACTTTCCCCATCTTTGTGAGATGGATGTAGAGCTTCTGAACACTTTCCCCATCTTTGTGAGATGGATGTAGAGCTTCTGAACACTTTCCCCATCTTTGTGAGATGGATGTAGAGCTTCTGAACACTTTCCCCATCTTTGTGAGATGGATGTAGAGCTTCTGAACACTT
>PVIU01016164.1:0-45840 GCA_004026605.1 Ondatra zibethicus | reverse complement strand
AGAAATACGAGAACTAACAGATGTAATGAATCAAATGGACTTAACAGACATCTATAGAATATTCCACCCAAACAGGAAAGAATATACCTTCTTCTCAGCATCTCATGGAACCTTCTTGAAAATTGATCACATACTCAGTAACAAAGCAAACATCCATAGATACAAAAAAATTGTAGTAACCACCTGTGTCTTATCAGATCACCATGGAGTAAAGTTAGAATTTAACAATTCCACCCCCAGAAAGCCTAAAAACTCATGGAAACTGAACAGTCAACTACAGAACCACTCCTGGGTCAAGGAAGAAATAAAGAAAGAAATTAAAGTCTTTCTTGAATTCAATGAAAATAAAGACACAACATACCCAAACCTATGGGACACTATGAAAGCAGTGTTAAGAGGAAAGTTGATAGCGCTAAGTGCCCACATAAAGAAAACGGAGAAAGCTCACATTAGTGCCTTAACAGCACAGCTGAAAGCTCTAGAAAAAAAAAGCAGACTCACCCAGGAGGAGTAGAAGACTGGAAATGATCAAACTGAGGGCTGAAATCAACAAAATAGAGACACAGAAAACAATCCAAAGAATCAATGAAACAAAGAGCTGGTTCCTTGAGAAAATCAACAAGATCGACAAACCATTATCCAAACAAATCAAAAGGCCGAGAAAGAACACTCAAATTAACAAGATCAGAAATGAAAAGGGGGACTTAACAACAGACACTGAGGAAATTCAGAGACTCATTAGGTCTTATTACAAAAGTCTGTATGCCACAAAATTGGAAAATGTAAAAGAAATGAACAGTTTTTTAGATAATTATATACCGAAATTAAATCAAGACCAGGTGAACAATTTAAATAGACCTATAAGTCACAAGGAAATAGAAGCTGTCATCAAAAACCTCCCAACCAAAAAAAGCCCAGGACCAGATGGTTTCAATGCAGAATTCTACCAGAACTTCCAAGAAGAGCTAATACCTACACTCCTTAATGTGTTTCACATAATAGAAACAGAAGAGTCATTGCCAAACTCTTTATGAAGCTACAGTTACCCTGATACCTAAAGCACACAAAGACTCAACCAAGAAAGAAAATTACAAACCAATCTCATTCATGAACATCGATGCAAAAATTCTCAATAAAAAACTGGCAAACCGAATCTAAGAACACATCAAAAAAAAATCATCCATTATGATCAAGTAGGCTTCAATCCAGAGATGCGGGGCTGGTTCAACATATGAAAATCTATCAATGTAATCCATCATATAAATAAACTGAAAGAAAAACCATATGATCATTTCATTAGATGCTGAAAAAGCATTTGACAAAATTCAACACCCCATTATGATAAAGGTCTTTGAGAGATTAGGGATACAATGATCATATCTACATATAATAAAAGCAGTATACAGCAAGCCGACAGCTAACGTCAAATTAAATGGAGAGAAACTCAAAGCGATTCCACTAAAATCAGGAACAAGACAAGGCTGTCCACTCTCTCCATATCTCTTCAATAGAGTGCTTGAAGTTCTAGCAATAACTATAGGACAGAATAAGGAGATCAAGGGGATTCAAATTGGAAAGGAAGAAGTCAAACTTTCGTTATTTACAGAGGATGATAGTGTACATAACTGACCCCAAAAACTCTACCAAAGAACTTCTACAGCTGATAAATACCTTCAGTGAAGTGGCAGGATACAAGATCAACTCAAAAAAATCAGTAGCCCTCCTATACAGGAAGGATAAATAAGCAGAGAGGGAAATCAGAGAAACTTCACATTTCACAATAGCCACAAATAGCATAAAGTATCTTGGGGTAATACTAACCAAGGAAGTAAAAGATCTATTTGACAAGAACTTTAAGGCCTTGAAGAAAGAAACTGAAGAGGATACCAGAAAATGGAAGGATCTCCCATGCTCCTGGATTGGTAGGATCAATATAGTAAAAATGGCAATTCTACCAAAGGCAATCTATAGAGTCAATGCAATCCCCATCAAAATCCCAACAAAATTCTTCACAGACCTTGAGAGAATAATCACTAACTTTATATGGAAAAACAAAAAGCCCAGGATAGCCAAAACAATCCTATACAATAAAGGAACTTCAGGAGGCATTACCATCCCTGACTTCAAACTCTATTACAGAGCTACAGTAATGAAAACAGCTTGGTATTGGCATAAACACAGAGACGTTGACCAATGGAATCAAATCAAATGCCCTGATATTAATTCACAAATCAATGAACACCTCATATTTGACAAAGAAGCTAAAATTATACAATGGAAGAATGAAAGCATCTTTAACAAATGGTGCTGGCATAACTGGATGTCAACGTGTAGGAGAATTAAAATAGATCCTTATCGATCTCCATGCACAAAATAAGTCCAATGGATGGAGATAGAGACAGAGACCCACATTCACATCAGAGCAATGGACTAAGCTCTCAAGGTGCAGTTGAAGAGCAGAAGGTGGGAGAAGATGAGCAAGGAAGTCAGGCCTGCCAGGGGTTGGTCCACCCACTTAGACAGTGTGCCTGATCTAATGGGAGCTCACCAAATCCAGCTGGACTGGGACTGAATGAGCATGTCATCAAACCTGACTCTCTGAATGTGGCTGCCAATGGGGGCGGACTGAAAAGCCATAGATAATGGCACTGGGACCTGTTTCTTCTGCATGTATTGGCTTTTTGGGATCCTAGTCTATTTGGATGCACAACTACCTAGGCTGGGATGGAGCGGGGAGGTCCTTGGACTTCCCACAGGGCTGGGTACCCTGCCCTCTCTTAAGGATGGAGGGGAAGGGAAGAGAGTTAGTGAGGGAGCGGGAGGGGAATGGGAGAAAGGAAGGGTAAATTTTTAATGGAAAAATAAAAAAAGAATTCTTTCTAACTAGTTTAAATAAAATTTTTCAGAGCCAAAAAAAAGAAAAAGATTTCTTCCTTGAATTTGTCTATTGGTCTCCCAGAAAATAATCCATTTTTTCCATTATGATACCATAAAAGTTATTTCATTACGGAAATTCTCCATATAAGCAAATCAAGTTTCCCTCAGTTTGTTTGCTCAGGAAAACTGTACCCTAGTTCACATTACTTAAAGTTAACCATAAGGAGCCTTTGTGCTCTCTTCTTTTCCTGAGACAGGCCATTCCAGAATAGGAGCGTTTCTGTTTCTACACCCCTTGGCATTCACAGTGTAAAGATGATGAAAGGGGAAGCCAATTGCGTGGTGGCTTTGTGTGGGGGCTTACATCATTTCACTAAGAAACTAGCACGTGGGCCTAAGTTAACAAGAATACATAAAATCAGAAATACTTATCTTCAAAGTAGAAAGATTGTTTATCTCTTGCTTAATACTTATAAAGCATGTTTTAACATCAGACACTTACCCTAACTTTCTTTTCTCAAATGACAAAAGATAGGATTTGTTTGGATATCTAACCTCTTGATAAAGCCAGTGTGAGAATCAGTGAGTTAACATACAGACTTAATTTTTCCATAGTGTCTGCAGGGTTGAAAGAAAATATTTTTCAAATGCTATGGGGAAGAGAATTCAGTCAACCTCACGTTGACAGGTTCCTATCTCAAAAAGCACCTTGCTTCACAAATCCAGTTTAATTTAACAATTTTAAAAATTGTTAATTTTTAAAAGTAGTGTATTGGAACCTTTAGAATTGAAAGACTTGACACATTCTGTTCTAATGCTGAAGGGCAGAAGAGTAGAAGATGTCAGGTCAATGGTGGAACAGTTGCTTAGTATGAGCAAGACCCTAGGTTCAATTTCTAGCACATAAAAATAGTTAGAAATACTCTCCTTAAAAAGTGAAGTTGGGGGTAGTTAATGAGAGTTACCAGAATTTAATTTACTTTTATTTATGTTATTTTTATAAATCATTTTGTAAGATAAACTTTATAAAATATATGAAACACATAAGTTCAGACTAAACACAGTTTTTCAAGTTAAATAACTTTTAACTGTTTGAAAACTCAATATAAGACTTCTTGTGGCAAGTTAGATAATCAATTTTCTGGTTGAAAACCAGTAATACCCTGTACAAAATATATTACAAAAATGTTCTTACCCATTCTTGCTGAACTATTTGCTACTGGTGAATACAGGGAGTGAGGTAATCCTTGCCTTCAGCTGTATACCCATTGGGGACTCCACCTGATTATAATGGGTAGTTCTAATCCAATGGCCATATAGATAGCCCTGGTTAAACTACATGGATCTCAAATAATGCCTAAGTCATGAATCAGGGAAGGAGACTGGTATATGTGGGGATCGCAGGGGTAGGAGGAAGATAAGAGAGTTTAGGGAAGAAAATAGTCAGAAGATATCATAATCGTGTATTAAATTGTCAGCTTTTTATTTTTGTCTCACCAAATAAATTTTCACGTATTTATAAAATGTGGTGTGTGTGTGTGTGTGTGTGTGTGTGTATGTGTGTGTGTATGTAGTATATGTCTGTGTAGCACATGCATATAGGAGCCTGTGAAGGTCTTGAGAGGGAACCAGATCCCCTAAAGCTGGAGTTACAGCCAGTTGTGAGCCTGTCACATGATTGCTGGGAATTGACCTGAGTCCTCTGCAAGAGCAGCCAGAATTCTTAACCACTGAACCATCTCTCCAGCCACTCTTAACGATCTTTCATATGACATTTCTTTCCTCATGATTATGTTTCTGAGCAGGAATAAATAATTGCTGATAGCAAACAAATTTGTTAAAGGCACTTAGGTTTGTTCATCAACATCAGTGGTTTTGTCAAGGAAAATGTTAACAATGATTTGTTTTTGACCTTGTGGATCAATACTGAATTGATAGTTCATATTCTTTCTCTTTTCTTTTTAAATACAGCATTTCTATTGTGTTGGTTCCGAAGACAGGATCTTTTTATGTAGCCTAGACTGGCCTCCAACTGGAAATCCTTGCCTTGTCCTCTGAGCGCTAGATTACATGTGTATACCACCACCCACAGCTTCTACTGTCTTATACTAACATAGAGGGAATTATCATAATTTGAGAGAATAGGAAGCAAGACCTGCCATTTAAAAATATGCTTTTTCTTTGAAATTATTGAGTATTAGGTGATTCATGTTTCGCGCGTCTTTTCTGCCTCAAATACAACCAGGTAACCAGTAAGGGAAGTCTCTGTCTCTACTTGTCTGCTCTGTGATTCCCAGTGCATTGGCAATGTCTGGGCAGACAGCTCTCAGAAGCTGGGAGTTCTACTCCTCACAGTCCCCATTCGGTAGATAGGACTCTTTTGCCATGGGCATCTTGTGAAACGAAAGGGAGCCTCCTTAAGGGTGTGACACTTGTGCTCTCTGCCATCTTTTGGTTTCAGGGATGTATTTTCTATATGAACAGCAGAAGATTCCTAAACACATGAAGACACTGTGCACTTGCAAAGGAGGAAGGGCAAAAGACAAGCAATATGGAGGCACACAGGGTAAGGTCCATGTGCTATAATAATGTTTCTGGAAGATGGCAAAGGTCTACCCAGGAAAACTATCTTTCAAATTTGGTGGAAACTTGTGAATTTGGTTATAAGAAAAGAAATAAGCAAGGGAAGAGACTGAGTAGGGGAAGGACACTGAAAGCCCAGGTACAAATTAGGGCTCATGTGAGATTGGATGAATGGAAAGGTCAGGTCCCCCAAAACTTCCATTCTATTTTCTTAAGGGAAAATGCCTGAATACCAGATTTATCTTCACATTCCTAGTCTTTTATATAGCTTAGAATGCAGGAAAATTGATCTGCAAAATTCATTTGCAATCCCCCCACCATACATCCTTTCTGGCCTCCTGAGTATACCCTGAGATTGCAGGTACTGCTATACCTAGACTCAGACTGTGTTTTTAAAATATGCTGGAGAATTATATAGTATTGGCTTGAATTTTCATTAAGAATAATGGATATCATTAAGAATAATAATAAAGGTCACCTAATAGCTTATGTTTTTAAGCCCAGAACTTGCAAGGCAGAGGCAGGCAGATCTCTATGAGTTTGAAGTCAACTTGATCTATATAGCAAGGTTGTAGAGTAAGATCCTATTTCGAAGATATTAACAATAATAATAATGGTTGTGGCACTGGAGAGATGGCTCAGCAATTAAGAGCACTTACTGCTTTTTCAGAGGACCTGAGTTCAGTTACAAGAACCCATGTAGGTTGGCTCACAACTGCCTATAAGTCTAGTTCTGGGGTGATGAGATGCCTTGAGTACCCACACTCATGTGCACATACCCACATATACCTACAGTTCAAAATTTTTCAATTTTCAAAAAGAATGATGGTTACATATAGCTTCTGTGAAAGATTTTCTAAACAAACACAAGGCAGTTGTAAATCTGATAACAGAATATTACTGTGTCTGCAGTAGTGTTGCTATGGTGCTCTAATAGAATCACAAAATAAGCAGAATGTTTTAAATCTATGCTGCCAATTTGTAACTAAAATAGATACTGGAGTAATTTCTTGGCTTGAAAGACCAGGGTTTAGGGATGGGTGCCACCAGAACTCACCCCGCCCCACTTTGTATTGAACAGAGCTTGTATTTTTATACATGAAGAAATAGTGCATTGTCAATTCATACATTAGGCAGGGGTACCAGCAACGTTTCTACTTTTGCAATGGTATGATTGTCACCTAATAGCCATTGATTTGCTACAGCTGAAGTGGGTATTTAGTTTCACAGTTCTTTTCAGATTGAAGAGGGCTTTCTGTTCTACAAGAGCAAACCAGAACCTTTGTAAAGGCCATTATTTGGTCTTTCTTTAAAATGACAAAGAATCTCCTGGGTAATTGCTCTAGATAACCTGGTTGTACATCTCCAAACAATTTAGAGGTTTCATCTGTGGTGGTTATGTATGATTCATTTAGAGAGAGAGAGAGAGAGAGAGAGAAGAGAAAGAAATCAAGAAACATACAAAGTTTTTCCACATCCCTTTACTGAAATCACTATGATCCGAATGCTGCTTCTAACTCTACAGATAGAAAAGCTTTTGTGTGGTTCAGTGTCTCAGCAGGGAGTACGTTCTGGGGGAGACTGAAAGGTTTTATTTCAGTGGCTGCACCAACAGAGCTAAGGGAAATAAATGAGGACAGTGAAGCATCCTCCAAGGAACTGCTAGCACTTGAAGGCCTGAAAGTGCTCTCAGAATTGCAGTTGAAACTCTACAGAGCTCCAGGTTGACGGAGTTGTGGTTGCCACTGCTACCTGGATGTCTTTTAAGAAGAGAGTTAGATGGCCCTGAAATCATAAGAGCAGGAGAGTTGTCACTGCCCCCTACCAGCTACAACACTCGGGAGGGCAGGCCCTGTACTTTACCTGGGCAGCACAATAGGGACAACCCTGTTGGCAGACATGTGGTGAGCCAGCCCCACGGCTATGAGTGTGTGAGAGCTGTCTCCATTACTCATCTGTCTTGTGTGGGCATGGTTGGAGGAGAGATAC
Source organism: Ondatra zibethicus (assembly GCA_004026605.1). Lineage (NCBI taxonomy): Eukaryota > Metazoa > Chordata > Mammalia > Rodentia > Cricetidae > Ondatra > Ondatra zibethicus. The sequence continues at coordinate 38,391 of PVIU01016164.1, read as the reverse complement.
CCTCACCTCCCCATCAATTCCCGAGGCAGGTGGGAGAGCTGGCCCTGAAGTCATAAGTGTGTGACAGCTGTCCCTGCCCCTCATCATCTGCAGCACTGGGAAGAGTTGCCCCTACACCTTGCCTTAACAACAGAGTAGAGCTGTCCTGAAGGGGTAGGTGTGGAAGAACCAAAACTGAGGACCTGAATGTCAGAGAACTGGCTCCGCCCCTTGCTCATTGTTGCAAGGGGTGAACTAGCCAGGACAATGCTGGAGCACTCATCCTGGTGGTAAAGACAGTGGCGAGCTGGCAGGCTGACCAACCTGGCAGCTGCCCGGGCCCAGAACCAGAGTTATGTGTTGGCCCATCCCAACATCCATCCCATCTATGATCTGCAGGAGCATGGGTCGGGGTTGGTTCTGCAGACCCTGGGCTGTAGGATTTCCATGACACAAGGTGGCAACAGGATGTCCAAGAAGAGTCTCAGTGAGGGACCAGCGTTTATGGCACAGCAGAGACCAGGGACCTTGAACCAAACCAATGACTCTTTGCAATGAAGGCCCGCATGTAAAGATGTATAGATAAAAAGATTTACTCTGTGACACACGGTCACACTGCAGCTTCCGTGACAAGATTTTCCCTTTCTTTCTTTTTTATCTTAAATTTTGTTTTGTTTTATTTTTTTTGGGGGGGGGGAGAAGATGGGTGGGATCAGGAGGCATGATGTGAAAGACACAAAGAATAAATAAAAAAGAATGTTAAAGAAGAGAGCTAGAGCCTGGCATGGTGGCACATGCCTTTAATCCCAGCACTGAGGAGGTGGAGGCACATTACAGAGTGAGTTCCAGGACAGACAGAGCTGTATAGCAATAGCCTGTCTCAAAAAACTGTGTGTGTGTGTGTGTGTGTGTGTGTGTGTGTGTGTGTGAGAGAGAGAGAGAGAGAGAGAGAGAGAGAGAGAGAGAGAGAAAGACCAGAGACCCATCCTCCTGGGGACTCCCAATGACCATAGGCTATATAGGAAGTCCAAGGCCTGAGGCAGTTCATTTGACATAATCTCCAAAAAGAAAACTGCCTGTCCTTAACAGACTAAAGTAAGAAAGGGGTTGAGAGTATACCTAATTCAGCAGAAAGGAAATACTCTTCCCTCATTTAAGCCTAGATTTTTTTTTCTCCATTTCTGCAAAGCATGCCTATCTGGGCCCCAAGAAAACAGCATGAGTGAATAACAATTTCTTTTTCATAAAGAGCTGAATAGAAAAGATAACGAGAGGATGACAGAGACCTGAAGGTCATGGTTATAGATGAGAATGTGCTTGATGATCTATTCAACAGTGGGATTATGCCCAAATTAATATTGTATTTTTCTGTCATAAAACACAGCTTGAGAAAAGTGAATTCAATCAGTGAGGCAAATGTTTCTGACCATCGCTACCTAAGATCTAGGTATATACATGTATTATACCCACATGTGCACAATATACTACATATTATACTATATATACACATTATGCTATACATTTATACATGTATATATATTATATCAAGCATCATATAATTCATCCATTAAAAGTACAATTTGATACACAACTATTGTCATTGTCCAATTCAAAATATTTTAATCCCAAACACTTGCCTATAGTATCTTAATTTTCCTGCTGCTCATTACAAAAAGATCTGATTTACATCCTTATCATTTTGCATGTGGCTATGTATTTACCTGATTTTGTAGACTTAATTGATAAATTATCCCATAAAGAACACAGTTTGGGAGAGATCACTAGTGAGTACTCAAGCATCATGGCAACAAAGGACCAAGTTCTCAGAGAGACCAACAGAATTACTTTAACAGTATTGAAGGGTTAGTGTTACCAGGAATGTATTTGTCCTCAATAGTCTACCATAAATGCCAGAGCTGAGTAGTTTTATCCGTGATACAGCCAGGTGGTCTGCCTGGGGAGGGAGAGCTAAGTCCCTGGTCTAGTTTTTACATGAACAGATTCCTGCCTGAAAATTATAAGGAAGAGGTAGTAATAAAAGTAAACTTGGTTGTGTGAAAGCCTCAAGACCACTCTGAGCAAAAGTTAGGCTTAAAAATTTTGCAGGTAGAAATCAGATTTTCTCATCTTTTCTTATAAAAGAAATAACTAAGACCGAAAATAAAAATCCATTTGAGTGATTAAGAGCCAGTACAATCATACAGTGTTTATATTCATTTTCCCCCTGAATGTTTCTCTAATTTTCCCCTGTTCCTAAATTCATGGGATATTTTTCTCAAGACTTTGACAGAATCCCTGAATCCCATGCCTAGCCTTGCTCAGCCATTTACAGCGTTGGCACACTGTTCCCCCAGGAGCGACACATAGCAAGACAAGTCTCTCTGCAATCACTAGGCTAAAGCAAAAGCCATGTCCCACTGGATACCTTATGGGATTTGAGGCTAATAGGATCAGAATTATTCATCTGGAATAATAACAGCCTGTCTTCTTAAAAATTTTGTCGCTTTAGCATGATTTGTCTGAAACACGGAGATGTGGGTCATTTGACAGGCTCAAAAATCATAAATCAGATGTTGTTCTGATAGTGCATGTATTTACATTCTTCTTGCATACAGCACATTGTGATCCAGATGAGCATTATCATCTACAGCCGTCTGATATTTGGCCAGGTGATATTTTCTTAATGTTATTGTCAATAATTCTAGTATATGTTCAAATTTAGTGAAGAACTTATATGTACACTAAGGCACTATTGTTCTCTAATTTATAACCAAAAGATAAATATTACCATGCAATTTAATAATTTTGGCAAGTGGCAGCATGGCTCCCACATCTGTCACACCCTAGGTGCTGTATATATAAGTGCAGTTTCTTATGTTCTAAGAATCGCAGTTGCTGGTGACTGAGTGATGGTTTCATGGATCTCTGCCTGTGTGGCTTGAGTCACGGTAGACAACAAAATCAATCTCTCTCACACTCGCACACTCTCATGAAAATTCTGGGCAAGATGAGATTTCTTTACTGACATGTGAACTTGGAATTGAATCCTCTGTCCAGGCATTCACATTAATCAGCCTTGGCAACTGAATTCTTCTCCATTCGCATTTTTAATAGGAAAGGTGATTAGAAATGGTTGTCACTGTGAGTAAATGCTGCAGATTTTGTTATTAGCATTTGTGAAATGTGAACTCACATATTTAAACTGATCTTCTATTTTTTTATTGAGTGGAGAGTATAAATTTGGTAATTCTGAGGACATTAAAAAATCCTCCATGGGGAGTTGTCAACATTAGAAACACAGAAATTTTGATATATTTCTCACACGGCTTTTTAAGCTGCTAAAGTAGCCAAATTCTTTTAGTTTCATGGAGTAAGCTGAATACTCCAAGGAGATTTGTGTCCTTACTTAGTAAGTGTTCGTATTGTCTTCGAAAATATAATGAATTGTTACTTTTCTCAGTAGTCAGTCTCTTGGGGGCTGCCTCATATGATACACTTGTGTTTTTTATCAGGGAGGACACCCAAGACACTGGTGATTCAAATGTTTCTTTCAGACATAGCAGGTATCTACTTTAGATTTCTTTAGCATAGCATTTTGCCTGGTAATTTATCAGTTCATTTACATCCTCCTCCAAGTAATGCCCATGAAAATGATGAATGATTATACCTTTATTTTTATTTCTTTTGGAGCTGCCAGCCTTAGCTATTTACAGGAGATCATTATATTTTTATAGATCTGAAGCACTCTGCTGAATCAGCAAAGCAAAGGGTTCCAGCGATTTCCCTGATTATAGCCTCATCTTGTGGATATTGCAAACAATTCATACCAAAACCACTTGGGAGAGGGGGAGGGGAAGACCCTGCTTTTTTTCCAGGGGAGCACGTACAGTGGAAGCTCTTATAAAATATTGGTGCTATAATCTCTAATAAAGTGAATCATAGAAACATGCCCACTTCCTGAAATTCCCCCAAATTAGTTTAACATTCAAATCGGAGGATGTGGGTAGAAGGCACATGAATAGAATTCTTCTTTAAGAATGCCATCTTTCCCCTAAGCTCTGATTCACTCAATGGCTCCCCAGTAATCTCTAGAGAACTTCCTAGTGGTATGGGTTTTCTGGTCCAGACTGGTTGATCTGTTCCGGTCTAGATGCAATGATATGTCACAATCTCAGCTAAGCCTATGATTTTGCATATTAAGTAGTTCATTTTACCCTGAGAGGCAGAGTGAGTTCATATTTACTTTTTATCATATTAACCACCAAATGGAACTTTCCTCTTTTGGTGCCATGTATTTTTATCAGGCAGGCTAATAGTAAGCTCTTATTGAATGATATACCTAGAGTAGTAAGATAATCTGGACTAAAATGTGTTGTATTGGTTACTTTTCTTGTTCCTATGACAAAATACCTAACTTAAGGACAGAAAGTTTTGTTATGCCTCAGGGTTTAAGAAGGGATGAAAAGGACTGGAGAGATGTGATGGTTCAGTTGCTAAGTGTATTAGCTGTTCTTCCAGATTACCCAGGTTCAATTCGCAGCACCCTCACAATCATATGTAACTCCAGTTCCTTGGGATCCAACACCCTATTCTGGCCTTTGTGGGCATTAGAAATTCACATGGACATACATGCAGGCAGAGCACCCATACCCATAAAATAATTTTTAAATGATGATTAAAAAGAAAGGATACACGCCAGCATTGCAAGGAATGCAGAAAAGTTAAAGATGTAAGGTAGGCACAAAGTTGGGTTAAAAGAGAGACACAGAGATAGACAGACAGACAGACAGACAGATAGACAGACAGAATATGAAGTAGCTGGTCACATTGTATCAGCAGTCAGTAAGGAGAGAGAGAGAGAGAGAGAGAGAGAGAGAGAGAGAGAGAGAGAGAGAGAATAGAGATGGACTAGAAAAATCTCAAGACAGAGATAGGTATATAGTTCAGTAATATAATACTTACCCAGCATGTACAAGGCCATGTGTTCAATCCCTGTATTACAAAAGCTTAAAACACCAGCCTTATAGGGCTGAGGATGTACCTTGGTTAGTAGAATTTTTCTCTAACCAAGATTGAATTGAAGCCTCAGATTCAATCCTTGGCACTGCATAAACTGTGTGGCAGTACGTTCCTATAATCCTAGAATTCCACTTTGGAAGTTGAATGCGTAAGGTTAGACGTTCAAGATCATCCTCAGCTACATAAAGAGTTTGAGATCAGTCTAGTGATATGGGGAAAGTGATATCTGTTGAATTCTTCAAAAATACAAAAATTGAGCAAATTGGGATGGTAGGGAATGAAGAAAGGACAGACACACAGAAACGTGTACATAAAAGCTGGGATTGGGTGACCTGGGCTCTTGGGTGGAGAAGCCACGGCACCTCAGAAGGTCATCATGTTTATTATACAGTTGAACAGGGAGGTGGGATTATTACAGATAAAACAGATGTAGAGTTATTACTGACCACAGATTAGGGAAGCAGGTCTGTCTAATCTCGGTAGAGAAGCTATAAAGATCTGGTGGGGGAGAAAGCTCTGGTTGGCATTTTCTTCTCACACTATCAGCTTCCACATATTGATTGACCAGAGGAAGGCTCTGAGCCTCAACTGGGGCAGGCTTTGCCACTACCATGGGAATATGGGGTTGGGGACCTGGGGGTCCTTAACATGGCCCTGCCTATGTCAACAACATACATTCATTCACTCAGGACTTCCCTTGATCCCTGCAGGCGTCTTTAAGTATGACAGAGGCTTGCTAGCCTCAGGTGTCATCAACTCAGGAATTAAGGTTCTAGATAGAAGCTCATGGTACACAAAACTTCCATTGAGACAGCATCTTCCTGGGTCTTTGTCTTGGGAACTTGAAGAACAAATTCCACAGAAAACGAAAGGGTTTCATTCCTGGCGTTTCACTCTAAGGTTATAGCTTAAGAGAAAGAAAGAAGTCAGAGCTCCTGTGTAGCAGGCCTGAGTTCCAAGGGTTAGTGTGTCTCCTATGTTAGCACTGGGATACACTTGACTTTGAACAAAAAAGCAAATACACAAACAACAAAACAAAAACAAACAAAAGAGCCCTCAAGGCCCAGCCTCAGTGACCCACTAACCTCTAAAGGCTCTACAACTTTCCAAATCAGTCACTGAGGACCAAGTGTTCAAACATAAGAGCCTACAGAGAACATTTCACATTCAAACCATAACATGGATATCTGATGCTCACAGCTATTTACAATCTGCCCCCACCTTACTCACTCAAAGCTGATTTTGCAACCTCTCTTCTTGCCAATATTTTTCCAAGGTGGCATCATGCCCTTCTGTCTCTGAAATTCTTCCTATCTCTGGTCTTCTTATTTTAAAATTTATTTTATGTATATATGTGTGAACCTAAGTATATCTATATGCATACATATGCATACATGTACCATGTGCATGCAGGAGCCCACAAAGCTCAGAAAAGGTGTCTGACGCCCTGGGGCTGGAGTTATAGATGGTTATGAGCTGTCATGCAGGTGCTGGTGCTGGGAACTGAGCTCAGGTCCTCTATAAGAGCACTAAGAATGACTGAGCCATCTCTCCAATCCCAGATCTCTGACCTTTTTGTACGTCTCTTACTTTCCCAGTCTGCTGTGGTTTAAATTGCATCCATGCTGAGAAACTCACAGTGACCTCTCCAAATCACACAAAGACTCCCCAGTTACTGAATTCACTAATATCCTTCTCACTGTAACACTTAGGCTCCTTAGCCATATTTCATCTAACTTCATTTTCTGGTTGCTTCATTTGAGAATGTGGCAAGTCCTTGGGGACACCGTTGATCTGGCAATACATTGAAGTCAGTGTTTATTGTAATCTCTAAATAGCTTGAACAGTTGAATAGTTTCTAGGGGAACAAAGGGTCTTTGCCTTAAAGACCGTGAAAGGGATAGCTGTTTGTCAAGTCCAAGAGAGCTGGGGTGGGAAACGTTTTTCGATCCTGAGAAGTTCAGCACAATGTTTTGCCTCACCTCCAGTCACTCTCTTCTTTCTGATACCATGATAATTTCCCAGTGATGTCTGACTCATTGGGCATGATCTTTTAATCCCTGCTACTTTGAGACTACCTGCTGTTAAGAAGACAAAGCAATCCCCACAGCCCCACGCTGCATTGATAATTTCTTATATCCATTTCAAAACACTCATCCTTTTTGCAGCTCTCTGGGAATACATGTATTCTACTTAAGCACTGAATCTAGATGTTTTTCCCCTAAAGGAACTTTGTATTCCTGAGTAGTGGTTTCAATGGACAGTTTCTGAAAATGAACAGAAATTCATTTTATACTAAAACCATTTTTAAAATGTATTATTTTTTAAGAACATATAGTAAATCAAAATGATTATTTTAGCAAGTACTAAGTATGTAAAAATATTGAGTTTATTCAGCCCTTTGATCATGAGTAGCATTTTTTTAATTGAAAATAGAATTTTTTCATACAATATATTCTGATTATAGTTTCCCCTCTCCCAACTTCACCAACTGATAACTTGAGTTATAGACAGTTGTGTATTGCCATGTGGGTGCTGGGAACTCAACCCTAGTGTCCACTGAAAGAGCAACAAGTGCTTTTAACTGCTGAGCCATTGTTTCTACAGCCCTCAGGTTTAACATTTTATCAAGAGCTATAGAAAGGTGACACATAGCAAGAGACTCGATTTTCTTTTCCTGTTTCTACATTTCTGAGCCATCGACCAAAATTATGAGTCTTACTGGTTTGAACTCCTAAATATTTATTTACTTCATCTTTTCTTTAAATGCTAGTTTTAATCTCCTTAATTTACTGTGTCATTAAACATTTTTGTGTTTTTTTTTTTTTTTTGAGACAGGGTTTCTTTGTGTAACAGTCCTAGCTGTCCTGGAACTAGCTCTTATAGACCAGGCTGGCTTTGAACTCACAGAGATCCTCCTGCCTCTGCCTCCCGAGTGCTGGGATTAATGGCGTGTGCCATCACACTACTCGGCTATTAAACGTTTTTTAAAAAAACTGGATTAGTAAAACAGCTTGCCTTTCCTATTTGCAGCTGTGTTTCTGTAAATTCCAGCCTACAAGAAGCCATCAGAGTATTATTTCTTAAACTAAACTCTGATCATATAATCCCCACTTAAAACATATCCTTTCATGTCCACAAGATAAAATAGCAAAATTCTAGGAGCTACCTCTTCTCTCCCTCCAATTCCTTTGTCTGTCACTCTTCGGTCTACCATTTGTACACTAAAATCAAACTGTTTATAGCCTACCCTGTCCTGTTCACTGTCTCCTCTGTCTCTAAACACTTTCTTTTTTTCTTCTATATTTACTTCTTACTTGTCAAGTATGGTTCATCTCAGATGCAAGGTCTCTTTGGCCATTTCTCCACTCTTGGCCTTTTCTTAAGTGTGTCTCTTGGAGGATTTCTTGACAGTCACCCTTAACAGACTGCCAAATTCTTGTGCCCAGTGTCTGTACCTGAGGTAGTACATCTAAAAACATTCTTTTTTTTCTATTTTTTTTACATTTAATTTTTTATTATTGCATTATAAATAGTACCATTCAAAATTTCCACCTCCTCCGCTCCTCCCATTTCCCTCCCGCTTCCCCACTCCCCCTCCCATTTTCCCCTCCAGTCCTAAGAGAGGGCAGGTTACCCTGCAAAGGCTAGGCTCACAACCAAAACATTCTTTTTTAAAAATTTTTTTTGTTTGTTTGAAACAGGATTTCTCTGTGTAGCCCTGGCTGTTCTGGAACTTGCTCTGTAGACCAGAATGGCCTCAAACTCACAGATATCCTCCTGCCTCTGCCTCCTGAGTATTGAGATTAAAGGTATGCACCACCACCTCCTAACTATCTAACAACATTCTTGAAGGCCTGGACTCTAGAACCAAACTAACAGGAATCAAATATTGGATCAATCAACTGTAAGTTTCAGGGTTTTAGATAATTTGCTTGATATCCCCTTTCCTCAGTTACTTTATGTGTGAAACGAGGATGCTGTGATGAAACAGTTAGTAAATGGGCCATGCTTAGTATTCTTTCTAGTCCCGTGCAAGCATTAAGTGTAACAATTTATATGCCCAGAATCTATTGGAATGCCTAGAACAAAGAAAACGTTAACTCTAGGCTGATTTGCAGAGTGTCGCATGCTTTTGGTTGAGGTACAGTTCACACAACAGAAACAAACTTTTCAAAAGTGTACACTGCAGTCTCAGTGACTGCAATCACAGTGCTATGCATCTATCACTTCTATTCATTTCCAGAATCTTCCCAATGCTTTAAAGGAAAGCTGCACTATTCCCCATTAGGCAGTTGCTCCCTGCACCCCTTCTCCTCTGTTGTCGCTTACAGGGAATATGACAAAAATATAATGTAGCAGGCCCACTGTACAAATAAGAGTTGTCTTTCCACAATGGAATCTATATTGAAGACAGTTAGGGCATTAAATTGCAGCCCCCCCCCCCGGGTCAGTCAGGCATCAGAACAAAATTCTCCACGGTCACCACTGTAATGCCAAGTGTGGCATTACTCATCCTTTTAACTAATACAAGATTTCTTTGACATGGCACAAAAGTAACAGTTTTAGTTCAGTTGAGGACTTTAGAAAGAAAGCATTCCACACTGTATAAGACGCACTTAATGCAGTCTGGCCTTTTGAAGTCTACCATCTGATGTATGTGGTGACAAGAGAGAAGAGCTCAGAGCAGGTGCTGTTGACAGCAGCATTCCTATGTGCCATCCTTGGCTCTGTGACTCCAGAACGACATTAGGTCCCTGTTGAAAGAGCCATTCAGAATATCTGCTGCCCACCAGCTCAGCCCATGCATATTCATACTTGAGAACAACACTGCCTTAATAAAGAGTGTTTTGACATTTCTTAGGGCCTAGCTATGGCTATTGATTTCTTCTCTCTTTCCATTGCCAGCTGCTGCTGCTTTCCTGACCCTTTCAAGTCCAATTACACTCATATACTGGACCATTTCCTGCTTAGTCTCTCTTATTCTCTCTCTCTGTCTCTGTCTCTCTCTCTTTCTCTCTCTCTCTCTCTGTGTGTATGTGTGTAAAGGACCTCTGTGGTAATGAAACTGTATTTCTTGTCAGGCTCATGTTGATAGTCTGGTTTCTGCTATTAGTTTTTGCCTGATGAATTTTCTGGATTCCAGTAGGTCCATTGCTTTTATCTTCTGGATTCTAGAACCTTGATTTCCTTTTGTTGATTTTGGCAGCCACTGAGCTGGCTGTTCTGATCCTCAGACTGCTGTCTAGACTTCTCTTCATTGTCCTTTCATTTTCAACATTGATACTGAATTTGTTCTGATGAGTATATTTCATATTTGTACCTGACAAGAGATATTGTAATATTATCCTTAACAATGTACTTGTTTTAAAGTTATGAGTTTTCTCTCATATATGAGTGCACATATGAGAGGGAAAAAATTAAAAAATTTATTGTGTGTGAAGGGTGGTAGTACCATTTAAGAATCTATTTCAGATTCATTTTTATTTTCTAATTACCAAGGGTGATAAAACTCAATCAGCACTTATATTTAATGCCTCATTTTGGGAAGCTTCTTTTCAACTCTTAAAGGGGATGCATTCCAAACCAAAGACTCTGTGCAATCCAACCTTTCTTAATTAGGTGAGGAGCCTGTAAATCTTCTGTTGCAGCTCTTCTTCAGTAGGGATCCCCATGTTCCAATTGCTCTCTGTTATGCAAAATACACCACAAGAGAGAAGTCAAGGCTGCTTGTATGCCTCAAAGGCTGATCAGTACCCTTGACTGCTGCATGATTTATGTTTCAGGAAAAATAGACTCTCTTCCTTAGCCAGGCTAGAAGGACTAAGGTAGTACCAGTAGCCATAGGGCTGCAAAGATGGATGAGAAATATCAGCTAGGCATGTGCAATGATTGATTTTCTAGGCTGGAGTAGGATGGATGGGATACCAAATGGGATAGACTTTTATGGGCCAGGTGGGTGCTGAATTTTTCTTCATGTGTATGACTAAGGTCAACATGCCTGAGAGGAGGTAGCACAGTGTAGTAACAGCCTGGATTTGGGCCTTTTCTGTGCTACCTTCTAAGACGGTTGATTGTCTTCTTGGCTGACCTCACATAAGTACCAAATCTTTCTGTGCTTTGAATTGCTCACCACCTTAAAAATGAGATTAATATTAATATCTATCACAGAGGTAGACTGTCTGATAAGAAGGTGTTTGGCCCATTTTAACTGATGTTATTGTTTCTTATTCCTGTTATAGAATTGTAGTAAGAGGCACGGGCGGGCTGCGGTCCCGCCGCCCAGCTCCCGCTGTGTTCCCCGTGCCCAGCTAGCTTATACCCGAAATAATTACACAGAAACTGTATTCATTTAAACTCTACCTGGCCCATTAGTTCTAGCCTCTTATTGGCTAACTCTTACATCTTGATTCAACCCATTTCTAACAGTCTGTATGTCACCACGAGGTCGTGGTCTTACCGGGAAAGATTCAGCATGTCTGACTCTCTCGACTCCATGGCAGCTCTCCCTGACTCTGCCTTCTCTCTCCCAGAATTCTCTTCTGTCTACTCCGCCTACCTGATTTCTGCTCTATCAAAATGCCAAGGCAGTTTTCTTTATTCAACCAATGAAAGCAATACAAATGCAGAAGGACCTCCTACACCATAGAATTATGTATAATATAATTGTTAAGAACGTAAGCTCATCAGACTAGCTAGACCTCACTTAGGTACTCCCCACTTACTAGTTTTGACATGAGATAAGTTAACCTTTCTTTTTAATGTAAACATATTTACAATTTATTAATTCAAAATTTCATACACACATATAATGTACTTTGATCATATCCCTTCCATTATTCTTTCTCATCTTCTCCTTTCCCTCACTGAAACTTCTCTTCTCAACAAGTCCTGCACCTACTTCCATGTCTTTTTGTGACATATTCATTTAATTAGGATTGCTCACAAGAGAAAGGAGGTGTTAACCCACAGAGGAATGTGACCACTATTAACTGCCTATGGCTCCTCATGGTGGTATGGGGCCTCGTTAACCCTTCCCTCATCCATGATGGAATGTTGATGGACTCAGTACTGGGCACGTTTTAGGTGGGTAGCTGTTGCTGGAGTGAGCTCATGAACGCAATGGCCATCTCACAGCTAGAGGACAGCATTTCATAGTAATTCTTTGAAGAAGGACGCTTGAAAGAAATCCCACACTAGCTCAGAATTGAGAAATAGATGGTTATTTATTTATTTAGACTCACAAATCAGAATCCTCTGCTTGAACGGAGATCAGAAACCGAAATCTGCAACCGGAACAGAGAGGCCGGGAAAAGAGGCCGGACACATGCTCTACATCACATATATAGTATAAGAGGCCACGCCCCAGTGGGCAGGTAACCACTGGGTGTAAGACTTCCTACAGCACTTCCTCCCCATTTTCTGGCTCTTACATTTCTTCTCACCCTTCCCCCTTTGGCAATGCTTCTTAAGCCTTGGCTGAGGTTTTAGATGAGTGATACAAATGTCACTTGACAGTTGCTTACTCTCAGCAGTTTGACTAGTTATAGGTCTCTATATGAATCATCACTTGTTGCAGACAGAAAGTACTCTGACCAGTGCTGAGAGCAGCACTAACTGACCAGGTTGTTGGTTCTCTTCTCTGATGCAGGGAAGGCCTCAGAAGTCAGTAATTCTGTTCAAGTCTTCCTCTGGATGGTCAGATTACCAATGTTGTCACAATGTTTAAGCTTCATTTGTCTCAATTTTATTACCTGTTTTGTAAGATAAATAGTAATATTTGTTTCATGAGTTAATTAGTAAGACTAAATGAAATTATATATATAATTATATAATACATAGCTATTAGCATTATTATATTATATGTAATATTTTAATATCACATTTCAGTAATGTATCAATTAATATTGATATAATATTTATTATATCTAATAATTGATATATCATGTATTTTAACATACAAACATAATACCTAACACATAGCAAGTACTAAATATTGATTTCTAATCTTACTTCCATCACCAGTATGACCATCATTGTGGTTAATACTGTGCATTATGTTATTTCCAGCATAGGAACTCACATGGGCTCTCAAAACTGCAGCCAGTACTATACTTTTCTGTTAATGTCATGTGCCAATCAAGGATGGCACATGAGAGGTCTGTGCCGAAGTCTACTGACAGACTTTAGATCTCTTTTCTTCCTTCTCATTGAGAATACCCTTGGAGAGCTTCAAGAAGACTCTTTCTTTGTTCTTCTGGAATCGTTCTTTTTTATATAGTTTTTAATATATTTTCTTATTAATCATTATTAATAAGTGTATAGCTGGTAAAGATTGTCCTTGTATCCTGTATGCTGCCTCATCAATCCGTTGTTTTGGGGGAACTAAAAGAGAAAAGAAGTCAAGGAGGAAAAGGGAAACTTTTCAGGGTAGAGTTTCTAAAGGACTGGGTCCTAATAGCCAGTTGCTGGGATTTTATAGTGAATATGGGTTCATATATAGGGAGTATAATAGTATCACCTCAAATGTTTGTAACAGCTTTGATAAGACATAATTCATAACCCATAAAATTAAACTGAAGTAGAAAAGTCAGTGCTTTCTCATGGATTCATACTGTGGCACAACCATCACCATGATCCAATTTCAGAATATTTTATCACTATTTGAGAAACAGAAACTAGTTGTGCATCATTCCCCATAAGCCTGATAACACTAGCCAACCAGTAATATATTTTGTCTCCATTTAGCATTAGCTACTATGGGCATTTTAAGTAAGTGGAATCATGTAACATGATTTATCATCTATTTTTATTATTAACATGATTTATATTATGCAATGTTTTCAATATGAATTTATGCTACATCATGTACCAGTAAATACTTTTTCCTTTATTGATAAACAGCATTCTAATATTTAGTGTCTTCTAATGTTAAAATGATAGTCAACATTAGTCTTCAAGTTATACAACATCCCCAGACACCAAGCATTGTGATGCATACCTGTAATCCCAGTACTTTGGAAACCAAAGCAGAAGGATAACAAGTTGAAGGCTATCTTGTGCTGTATAGGAGTTTCAGATCACCCTGAGATAGTAAGTGCTTGTTTGTATTCTAATGGAATTAGAATATTAGTATTTCTAATGAAAAAGGAATGAGTAAATAAATAAATATAACCATCTTCAAAGTAACTCCAACTTTTCTTCACTTTCCCTATTTGGAAGGAGCCCCCAGGAGTTCTACACGTTGTTGGACACATGGAGAAGGAATAGATATGTCTATCATACTCATTTAGATATTCTGTTCAGACTCATTTAGATATTCTGTTCTAGGTAAATTATCATCAGTTGCTTGGGTCTTAAAACTCCTACAGATATTCCATCCATACCCAATTGCATCTTTTCTATTCATAGAAGAGTCATTGTCTATTGGAAGCAGGCACATAAAGAAAATTCTCAAGCTTCCTCTCCTTACATCAACAGGAGGGGGCTTTCATCTGCAAGGGGCTGAAGGTGAATATTGTATTTGTTACTTTTTCATAGCTATAGCTAGAATGCCTAAGATGACAACTTAGAAGAGGAGTGATTTATTTTAGTTCATTTCAGATAGCTTTGTCCATGTTCTTTGGCTCCACCATAGTGGTAGGGCAGATAGAGGAGGATGTTGTTTACCTCATGGAAAGAGAAACAGGAAGTGGCCAGGCAAAATATATCCTTCAAATTCATGTTCCCATTGACCTGCTTCCTCCAACCATGTACCTCCTTCTATAAATTTCCAGAACCTTCCTCAAAGTGTCACTAGCTGAGGATCAAGTTTTCAAAATTTGAGCTTGTGGGAGACGTCTCATATTTAAGATCTAACAAGAGCCATCTGGCAAGTCTCATTTTCCTTCCTATATTAGTTCAGTTTTTTATGGCAGGTCACTCGAGAGTTCTGGCTGACCATGCAGAAATGAACAGGACAGTAGTACCTTTCTAAATTAGGCTAGCATTTGAATTAAAATAATCATAAAGACAAATAATATTTGGCACTGTGGGGAAATACTGCTGCTATAGAGTTTAGAGTCAGATAAATTTAGGTTTGAATTCTCAACCTTTTGAACATAAGTCCTTAACTTCTGTCAATCACAAAATTTACTTATCTGTAAAGGGACAAAATACTACCTGCTTTACAGAGTAGTGATAAAGACTGAGTTCAGTTCAGTGCCTGACATATATAGCAAATTTCTCATAAAAGTAAAACACTGTTATTCCTACATAGAGACATTTAATTTAACCTTTGTGTGGCAATTAATTAATAGTGAGTTGATAGACAGTCATGAATTGAATTCTGGGTTATTAGCCATGTAGAAGATGAATTTCATGTTGCTTATCTGGGAAAGTTCGTGTCACTTCATGGTATGGGACTGTTGTAGATCACACAGCAACAGATCGTAAGAATGGCTCATGTTTGCAGCTAGAAAGAGTCTGAAAGGCCAACCTTCTCCATAGCATTTATCTTGAGAAGGTGCATTGGATGGCTAGATATTTTCATTTTTATGTATTGTGACTAGTGCAGCAATAAACATGAATATACAAGCATTTATGTGGTGTATTTACTCCAAGTCCGTGGAGTATTTCTCCAGGAGCGGCATAGCTGAATCATCTGGTAGTTCTAGTTTTAGCAGGTTCCTTTCTTTCTTTCTTTCTTTCTTTCTTTCTTTCTTTCTTTCTTTCTTTCTTTCTTTCTTTCTTTCTTTGTTTTGTTTGGAGGAACCTCCATGTCTTAGTTACTGTTTTATTGCTATAACAAAGCACCATGACCAGAGCAACTTAGAAAAGAAAGCATTTAATGTGGACTTGCTTACAATTTCAGAGGGTGAGTCCCTGACCATCATGGTGGAGAACAAGGTAGAAGGCACTGAAGCAGTATCTTAGAGCTTATATCTTTTCTATATGCATATATCTTATCTATATGCATGAGGCAGAGAGATAATGGTGTGGTCATTTAAAATTTCAAAGCCCCCACCTCCAGCAAGGCCACATCTCTTAATCCTTCCCAAATAGGTCTACCAACTGGAGACAAAATATTTAAATATATGAGCCTGCTGGTAAAATTTGCTAAAATAGGTGGAGGTAGGAGGACCATGAGTTCAAATATATGAGCCTATGATGACTGTTCTCATTCACACTCCATATTAATTTGCACAGATCACTGTTTATACCAATTTACATACCTACTAATAGTAAATATGGGTTCCCCTTTCCCTACATATTCACCAGCATTTATTGCCCTTTATTTTTGTTAATGATAGCTATTCTGATGGCAGTGAGATGGAATCTTAATACAATTTTAATCTTCATTTTTGTGGTGGCTAAGATGTTGAACACTTTCAAATATTTATTGGTCGTCAGTAATGAATAGATAAGGAAAATGCACATGACATTTTATTCAACCATAATGAAAAGTGAAGTCATGACATTTGCAGGAAAATGGACAAATACAACTTGTTTTCTCCTAATTACATTGTGTGTGTGTGTGTGTGTGTGTGTGTGTGTGTATAAGCCGTGAAGGTAGAAAAAGAAACTTGAGAGAAGAAGAGATTTACAATTATTTAGATTTATTTATTTTATTGTATGTGTAAGAGTGTTTTGGCTACATGCATATATGTACATCACATGCATACTTAGTGTCTACTGAAATCAGAAATGGACATCAGATTGCCTGGAACTTGAATTATAGACAGTTGTGAGCTACCATGTGGTTGCTGGGAATTATACACAGTTTTTCTTTAAGAATAGCAAGTGCTTTTAAGCACCAAGCCATCTCTGCAACCCTAAGGGGAAGAGATCATAAGGGTGGAGAGAGAAAGGAAAGAGAGTAAGGACATGTATGTAACATGAAAGCAAAAGTAAGGAGTATATGGTGGGAGGAAGAAGACCAGAAAAGGCCTACATGGGGAAGGGACCAATAGAAGATGAAGAAAAAAATTAACATGAGCAAAATGTAATGCCATATATTATGAAAATGTCATAATGAAATTTCATTATACTGTATACTATTTAAAAATTTTAACACAAAAGATCCTGTGTTGAACATGAAAACTATACTTTATATTAGTCAGTGACATGTTTGTATCTGTGGGGGTTTGTTATGCTTTGACTAATTTAAATAATTCCACACTATCTGCCTTATTTTGCATGTAGACATGGGTTTGGAATGCTTTCCGAGTTCTATTGCACAGACTCTATGGGGCACTGGGAGAATGAGACACCTGGACCAGTCCTGGGGAGATAGGTGGGTTGTCAACCAATGTGTGCAGATGATGACTCTACTGACAACAAAGTCTGTATTCTGCAATGGACGATTTTATTGTACATGGACTTATTAAGAAGATAATGGAAGATCTCTGAAAAAACAAGCAATGACAGTCTGCTGTCCCTGCAGAATTCACAAAGGCACAATGTCCTTGTCAGAAGACACTCTTCTTCTTTCTTCTTTGATTTGAAAACGTTAACCATGGGAAATGATTTAGCAACATTCTTTGCCACAACTTAGTGATCCTTGATGATAGACTTTGCCCGAATCTGTCTAACAATTAGAAAGTTTGGACTTCCCTCCTGAGATTCCCTTGTCTCCTGATTAGCATTTCCCATGAATTGTGCTTCTTGGAGTTCTCCATTTTCCCAACATTTTTAAAAGGATTTATTATTTTATGTGTGGAGGTGTTTTGCTTGAATGTATGTAAATGTATCACATGCATGCCTGCTACCCATAAAGGTCAGAAGAGGGAATTGTATACCCTGATTGTGGATGGTTGTGAGCTACTATGTTAGTAATGGGAACCAAACCCAGGTTTTCTGTAAGAGCAGCAAGTGCTTTGAACCTCTGCATCATGTCTCTGGCCCTCTTGGAGGTCTCTTGAAGCACTAAGAATTAGTATAATGACAAACCAGAAGACAGTAGATTGTAAAAATTAGAGGTGAAGTTTATCTGGCAGTGTTATTTTTAAAGAGTCGTCATTAGTCACTCGTGGAGATTTCTATTCACTTTTTAGGTGCTCCTTTGTTTTCTGATGCCAGTGTTTCAGAAGCACACTTGACAGTATTGTAGCATTTGAGCACAGCAAGTATGTTTGGAGGTAAACTGCAGTTAAGAAAAATGTAAGAACGTAACAGGAGTTTAATGAAGCGACTTTTCTGCTAGTAAATACAGATCGGAACCACTTGAGAGGAAGGTGAGAGGAGGAAGGGCTATGTGCATATTATCTTGCCCTAACCTCGGAGTTTTTTATTCCATCCATCATGTCCTTGAAATACTCCCACCCTGCTGATTTTCATACAGATGTTTTGCACAGCACATCTTTGAAAACCACTGATGTAGTCTCATGAGAGCTTTGCATACATGTGGAAAATGAGGTGTGGCAAGGACAGTGAGTTGTTCGGTAGAAATATCCATACTGGTAATGCTGTAAAAGATTATTGCTTCTAAGGTGGGCTCTGAGCCATGCTCCTTAAAGACTCTTTTAATTTGTACTTGGATATAAATTTAATGCCCTTTTTACGATACTTGAAAGAGCTGTGTAATTTCATGGTCTGGTCATTACCATTGGCATTAAAGGAATGACTATTGCTGCTACTTAATATATCTTGCCTACTTTCTTAATGACTGTGAAGCACATGGCATAAGAGCTCCCTTGCTTGCACACAGAGCACATAGGCTGATAGGGAACACCTGTTCTTTGGTGAGTGGGGTTGACTGACTGTATATTCCTTCCTTGAGCTTTCCCGCTACCCTCCCTCTTTTTTCCTCTGATGTTCGGAATGCATACAAAGGAATAGTACATTTGACACACTGGACCTCCAGGTACCTCTAAACTCTAAATTTTAAGTTAATAAACCTTAGAAGGCAGCAGGAATAGTACATTGGGTAGGACACTTAAAGAATTATGTTAGGGACCAAAGTAAGGAAAAAGAATGGGTGCATAGATCATATGAACTCCTTTTACTCTCATATTAACAGGAAAAGCATGTGGGGCACGGCAGTCATGTGGAAGAACATGCTTCTTCACCATCCTTGATAAACTTCCTCAGCCCTGTACTTTCCCCCTATGCTTAACCAAGGATGTCTGACAGAGATGAAATGCCTTATATTTCAAAATACTGCCTAGTCTCTGTTCCTTTGTGTCCAGAGTGCTTGAAGTATTTGTGCCAGATAAAGTGAGTTGTGATAGAAGGAAATGTGTGTGGTCTCTTTGCAATTTCCCATCCCAACAGGAATGACACTGATGACACTGACACTGAAACAGCATTATAGCAGGATTGAAAAGTCACAGTGGTTAAATATATTAGAGTGCATGGCTTCCAACAAGTATAGATTGCACTGAGCAGGGAACGCTGGGATGTGGCTTGAGTCCTTCATGCCTGGGCAAGAAAGAGACAGAGAAGTGTGCAGGCAGGATGCAGCGGGTAAGCTGAGCACGCCCCTCTTCTCAGCAAATGGCCAACAGTACAGCTCCTTTCATTTAATCCCTTTCCTGTTTTGTCTAGGACAAAGTAGGCTCTATTTAAGTATCCCTAGGGGCTGAGTGACTCCATGAATAGATTGAATGATTTTTGGTATGCGAAGCATCTTGCCAATTATTTTGCATAAACAATGTCAAAGAGCCGTAAAAGCTTGCTTCTCATTCCAGTTACTCTCATAGCTTCCTGCATGCTGCTTTGCGCCAACCTCCCAGGGAGCTGCTCCCATAAAGATGATAGGCATGAGGGTGGGGGTACGATGGTGCAGAAACTTTTAGCATATAGATTGATTTAAAAACTCATTTAGATTTAATAGAATAATTATTGAGATTAATTATGGAGAAAAATGACATGCCATGTAATTGAATATTGTGTAAACAAGATATAGTGGCTATAATTATAGTTCTACAAATACTGTAATAGGTGTATTAAGAGGAGTCAGTGAACCATGAAGTATTTCATCAAAGGTCAATATTTCTAGAAATCTTTAAGGCATTTCAGACTGTAAATAATTACCTCTGATTCTTAGCTAGAATATATGTAGTAATCAGAACTGTGTCTTGAGGTGGCTGCCTTTGCTCACCTAATGTGGTGTGGTATCAGCTGACAGCATGAATATTTACTTTGTCTATTGGCTTGTACTAGGATCTATGGGAATGTTGTATATTGGGATATTAAAACCTTTGTGTTAAAATTTACATATTGATTAGATGCTGTGAAGACAAGTACAGTCTTTGAATATTAAATGGCATTGGACTTTCTTTTATTTATGTCACTATGACATTTAAAATAAATTATTATGAGTTTTATTTAATCATATGCTATATCAACTTTCAGTGCATCTAAAACATCAACTATGTAAAACATACAGAGTCAGAGACCAAACTAAGCTCTTCCAGTGCTAATTATATGATCTTGATAATGGTATTTCAATTCTCCAATTCTCCGTTGCTTTGTCTTCAGAATGTAAATAAATATATCTTCCTCATCATTTGTTCTAGAGATGAAATGAATCAAATAGGGCACAGCAAAGCCACATATGGATAGTAGAAGGCTAGTCAGTGTTCATTTTCCTTCTACATATACAAACCAGTTTTCATGCAAGGGGTTGTCAACATGAGCTTGAAGGGTTACATAGATCCACATACTCACCTGGTTCCCATTAACTAATTTGAACTTGGCCATTGTACTTCTAAGCCCTCACTTGCTCATTTATCAGATATTGTGGGTAGAGAAAGCTGTAATCTCTCTGGACTTCAGTTTCTTCATCCTCAATTTGGAGCAAGCATAGCTTTCCAGTCTTGTCCCACAGGATTATCCTGAAGATTAAATCACAGAAACAACAGGCTCGCACAGCACCTGTCTAAACCAAACACTCAATTAACACTAGCTATGAACCTTACTCTGAAATAGGGAGGTACACAGCAGGCATATAAAACTCATTTACAATCAAAATAATAATCTTTGCCAGATTTATGGTGTTGCTTGTAGAGCATCTAAGAGGTTTGTCATCTTTTGAATTTATCCTCTAGATCTCAAATAGTATTTATTGCCTGCAAGAAACAATTATTTGTTGAAACAAAATTATAAGGCCATTTATCCATTCACTCACTCATTTATTTAAAAAAAAACAAATGATTGTTGAACATCTATTAGGAGTGCTATGAAATTTTCTCATTGCTTAAATGTGTATGAACAAAATAGCCATGGTCGTTACTCCAATAGAGCTTCTATTCTAGATTATCTGTGAATCTAGGCACTGTGGCCTTGGAGTTTTTATATTGTACCCACCTTCAGTTCTTTTTGAGGCAGAGTAAGCTTTACTTGGAAAAACAATATAGCATAGTTGGGTTCATCACGCACAAGTATATAAAAAAGTATTGTGTGTCTGGTACCATGAGACAGGACATATAGTATAAGAAAGATCTTAGATGGCAGGTAAAGGGATTGGAAGCAATGAGCAACAGTAGGAGGGCAGAAAAGTGTCTTGCAAGTTTATGAGTCAATTCATAGACTCATTTGACCACAGAAAACACATTTTGTGTAGCATACTGTAAGTAACTCACATTATATAGTTGCGTGTCTTAGGTAAGTGTTTCTATTGCTGTGATGAAACACTATGACCAAAACTCTAGTTGGAGAGGAAAGGGCTTATTTGCCCTAAACTTCCATATCACTGTTCATCATTGAAGGCAGGACAGGAACTTAAACAGGGCGGAAACCTGGAGGTAGGAGCTGATGTAGAGGCCATGGAAGGGTGCTGCTTACTGGCTTGCTTCCCATGGCTTGCTCAGCCTTCTTTATTAGAGAAACCAGGACCACCAGCCCAAGGATGGCCCTACTCACAATAGGCTGGGCCCTCCCCATCAATCACTAATTCAGAAAATGCCCTAAAGCTTGGTGTCATTTTCTCAGTTGAGGTTCCCCTTCTCTGATGACTCTAGCCTGTGTCAAGTGAGTACAAAACTAGTCAGTACAATGATTTAGATAAGAACCAAATTTTGAATGTACTTAAATATCAGGAGGGGAGCACAAACTTTAATGTTACTCAAACAGAAAAATAGTACATAAAATTATATTTCTTCACATTTGCAGCTTTTATTCATTCACTGTGTATGCTGAGCTGTTTGGGTAGATATGAAAGTTATCAGTAATGAACAATTGCAATGCAACCTACCCAAGGAGATGACGACCAAGGTAGTATTGGTGGTAATTGAAAGGAATGGTTCAGTGATTCTGTCTCTCAGAATTGATTCTAAGGAATTAATTAGGCAACAGCATCATGGCGTGTGCAGAGAATTTATCCAAGCATCTCAAATAGTTTTTTAAGTGACTAAATCACCACTTCTGTGCTTGAAACCTGCCTTGATCCCTCATCTCCCACATCACATTTACTTCCTTAAGTGCTCTAGAAGTGTTATCATGAATTTGAAACTGATCATCTCCAGGCATGGTTCTTTCTGTTATTTTTGAGATTATAAGATAATTACATTGTTTCTCCCTTCCCTTTCCCACTCCAAACCCTCCCATGTACCTGTCCTTTCTCTGTGTCAAATTTATGGCCCCTTTTATTAATTGTTATTATATGCATGCATATATATATTCCTAAATATAACCTGTTTAATCTGTATAATGTTATTTGTATGCATGTTTTCAGGGTTGACCACTTGGTTTATTGATGTGCTTTTTCCCAGAGAAGACTATTTCTCCGAATCTTAGCATTCTTTTGCTATCTGTTGATTTTTTAGTGTGTGGTTAAGGCCTCTTGGGCTTTTCCCAAGCCACTTTGGCTTGTCTATTGGTGTCATCCTTTTCCATCTCATGTTTAGGCCTTCATGGTGGTGAGATTTTGTGGATGTAGCTTCTGAAATTACTAAGGGAGACAGTCTCACAGCAGACTCCCTGGTCCTCTGGCTTTTACAGTCTGTCTGTCCCCTCTTCCACAATGTTCTCTGAGCCTTAGATACAGGAGATGTTTTGTAGATGTATCCATTGCAACTGTGCTCCACAATTCTGCATTTTGATTGGTTGCGGTTTTCCATAATGGTCTCTGTTGCAATGAGATGTTTCCTTAATGAGGGGTGAAGACTGTACTTATCTGTGGATATAAGGACATAGATTAAGAGTGCAGTTAGGGATTATGCTGGTTTAGTAAAGTGGTGGTTGTAGGTTCTCCTCTAAGGTCCATGACTTCACTAGCCCTCAGTAGTTGCCTGGGTTTCCAGTATCCAGGCATGTTTTCCTGTTGTTGAGCAGGTCTTAAGTCCAATTAGAGAGTTCTGGCATTTGTTATTTCATATTTTCACTGCTACATATGTGTCCACAGGTAACATAAAATCTTATTTTTTAAATGTTATTAAAAATGTACCTATCCTTCTGCAGCACCCTTGTTTTTGAAATCTGTCCAGTAATATAGCTTTAGTTGAATAGTTCTCAAAGTACAGCTATTTAGAACACATCTTGTTGTCCCTTGCTCCCAGAGATTTTTGTTCAGTTGGTCTCACTTGGAGTCTAGGAATTTACATTGCTAACAAATTTCTGTGGTCATGCTTTGAAAACTGCTGCTCCAGTTTCTTAATTTTAGCTATGGGAAAATCTGCTATTGTCTACATGTACCATAATGTATTTCCTATTTCCCCTCACCTCTCTATATACACACCACACAGATACATATAAACACACACACACACACACACATACACACTTTATTTCCACTTTAGGATAGAGTCTTCTCATGTAGTTTAGGCTGCCCTGGAACTTGCTGTAGATACCAGGCTAGCCTAAAAGTCTCAGAGATTCACCTGCCTCTGCCTTCTGGGAACTGGGATTAAAACTGTGTGCCACAATACCTGTCACAGATTTGCCTCTTAGACAGGGTGCCTAGAACTCATTGTGCAGCCTAGGTTGACCTTGAAACTCACGTTCCTCTTGTTTCAGCCTCTACAAGGCTTTTACAGGCATTTTTCAAAATTACATTTAACATGAATGTTAAGGTTAAAGTAGTGAGGTCAGAAACATTAAAGAAGGTCTTTCAAGGAGGCTTCCAGATACCTCCACAGATGCCCATATATTTCCAGTTGTTCCATATTCTTGCAAAATCTAGGTAAGATCAGATATTTAAAAACTTGCCAATGTGATACATATTGTTATTTAAATTTATATTTTCTTGTTAATTAGGATATTGTGTACCTCTTTTACAATTTTTAGACTTTTGAATTTCTATAACTTTCTCTTTGTTCTGTACCAGTGCTGTCCAATAGAAATCTAATATGGGACAAATGAACTTTAAGAGTTGCTCTTTAAGAATTGCTAGAAAGCCGGGGGCTATAGTGGCACAAGCCTTTAATCCCAGAACTCAGGAGGCAGAGGCAGGCAGATCTCTGTGAGTTTGAGGCCAGCCTGGTCTACAAGAGTTTAGTTCCAGGATAGGATCCAAAACTACAGAGAAATCCTGTCTCAACCAAAAAAAAAAGTTGCTAATACATGCATTAAGGAGAGTAGTAAGAACCAGTTGGTGTTCATATTAATAATATATTTAATTTATATATCTCAAAAATATTATTTCAACATTCAGCCCATATGGAAATCACAAATGAAATACAGTGAATCATATATTTTTCATGCAATGTCCTCAAAATATGTATATGGCATTTCATGCTTCCTGGAGCACGGTTCCAATCAACCGTGTTCTGAATGCTCAGCAGCCCCTCATAGCTATCATTCTGGACAGTGTAGTTTCACTGTCTGATGTTTTGTAGGTTATAAGTTGCAAAATAGTTTCACATATTCTACCTCTTGTCTCTTTATTTTTTATATACTGATTCATATTGTATAATGTCCTACCATGTAGGTCTTGTAACTGCTGTGCCATGACTTCTGTATCCCCTAGGTGTTTCTTGAACTAAGAGAATTGAAAATAGAAATTATTCATCACAAGGTATAAGCAACCATGCCCAGATGAAGCTTTTACAAATAGGATTGTTCACTTTATTATTGTTTCCTTGTACTTTTTGTGTCTTGTTTAAGCACTCACCCTTACCCAAAATTATACCTTATACCACTCTCCATAATGTTCTTTATCAGGTTTCAGGGTTTTAGTAATACTGGAAATAATAAAGCACTGGGAATTCATTTTAATTAACATTGCAAAAAAGATGGTTATTTTGTGTAAACATTTCTCTACAATAAAGTAGTTGCCTGAGAAGCATTATCTGATAGTCCACTGTTTTCTGTTTATTTCTAGTGGCATCTGTCCTTATTTCCACATGGTGTTCTGTGTTCTGCATGCTGTTGTACTTGTTTATTATTCTAGCCTATGCCAATATCACAAGTTACAAGCTTTGAAAAGTAAATTCTACAGCTGCTGCCTTCCATGGGGTTGTACTTTCCATATTCGCTTATGGGACGAAAATCATGGAACATACATCCAGAGGTTTGAACTTCTGCAAGCCACAAACGAGCCAGTGGCAGCTGGATGCAGTGATGAATCCTGATGGGCTGGCAAGGACCATTTCATCTCTGAAGCTGAAGATGGATCCAATGGCACCTAAACCTCATGATTGCAATTATACCAGGAAACATCTGGAGTTGGGAAGAGTGGGCGAGAAGAAGGCAAGGGATCCTGGGGGGACAATGGGACAGTTGGTGAACATCTGATTTTGGAGGGCCTAGATAAAACTTCCTGATTTGGGGAAATCTCTGGAAACGTAGAATGTCCTTGCTAATTAAAGGTTCCTATCAACCTGGTCAGGTGGAGCCTTCATTCAATGCTTAAATTTGATTAAGGAAAGTAAATGGAAATTTTTGGTAAAAAAATGCTTTAATATCAGTCATAATCAAAGAAACAGCAACAAATCTTGTGGAGGATATGGGAAAGGAGGAGCCTTTATACAATGGTAGTGTGAAGTAAACCAACACAGTCACCATGAAAAACTAAAAAGTGTATAACCATGTAACTCTGCTCTTTCACTCCTGACTATACACCCAAAGGAATCTATGCCAACATATCACAGAGAAACCTTTATATTCTGATGTTTTTAAATAGTGACTCCATTCATAGTATGAGAGATATAGAATTAGCTTAAGTGTCAATCCATAGATGACAGGAAAAAAACTATGTCATATATGTGTATGTATATATATGCACATGGAATTTTTATTAAGCTATGAAGAATATTTCAATTACGCATTTTGTAGAAAATGAATGGAACTTGGAGGCATTGTGTGAAACGAAATAATTCAGACACGGGAAGACATACTGCAAGCTGTCTTTATGTATGGAAACTATAAAATGTTGACCTGAATGTAGAATAGCATTTACCAGAAGATTTGGAGTGAGAGGAGAAGGGAGTGGGAAGGTAGATAATATATATCCAAATGCAGTTGGATCGAAGCAATATGTTCTATTGAGCTACAGTACAATGAGTTGAGTACACTTGAAAGAATTTATTATGTGTTTTTTGAAAAAAGCAGGAGAGAAGCTTTAAAGGTCTAAGCACACACACAACTAATAATATATTTTCTGTTTCTTTGAATTGTCCAAGGAAGTTTATGTAACTAGAATTATAAAATAAGTGGCCTTTTATGAGTGCTTTTTCTCTTTGCATAATACTTTAAATGTTCATGCATGAATCAGCACTTTACTCTTTATTGCTGGATAGCATTCCAGTACACAGACGTGCCAAATTTTGATTATCTAGTCATCAGTTGATGTGTATTTGGATTGTTTCCATATTTTTTCTAGTGTGAATAGTGCTGCAAGTTGTTTTGTGGATACATTTTATTTTTGTATATGTAAATTCTAGGGTTGTTGTCGTGACATAATTCAGTTCCCACTTACCCATCAGTAGGAAAGAAACTTATCCATGTATAGAACCAATGTAATCTTCATGAAGTGTTCAGAAATATATCTAGTATCTGTTCAGTTCTCCGCCAAGTCATCCACTAAACTCACTCAAACCAAGGAGAACAAAAATCTCCACTTAACCACATACATCTGCTTGCTAAGATAGGTAACCAGTATACATCTCAAAATGGGAATCCTTGAAGCAATATAAACCTTTGAAAGCTTGTAATAATATAAAAGTGCATTTATACTACTAGTATAGCCAACTGAGTAAGTTAAGTATAGTGTAGCAGGGAGACAAGAGAAAGCCTGGGCTACATGTCAGAAAGCTAGTGCTTTGATCTTATAACCAGAATAATAGCTTAAAATGGGACTGTGTCCCATTTCTTTAGTTTGTTGAATAGTTTGGTTGAATTTCAACATAACTGAACTTACAAAAGAAGTCTGGGTTCAGATTTCAATCTGAGCATGGACCTATGAAGTCACATTGGGAAAAAAATCACTAAATGAGTGGTACTTTGGTATCCTCAATGTTTTCATTTTTTAAATTATTCTTTTGAGAATTTCATACATGAGTATATGGTATTTACATCAGTTCCAGTCCTCTGTCTCTTCAGTTCCTCTCATATTCCTCCACCTTTTCTAAAATTCATAACCTTCTCATTCTGTAATTATTATTGTCTCTCTCTCCCCTCTCACACACACAACCTACTGAGCCAATTAAGTCTTGTCCATATGTACAGATGTGTTTAAGGCTGACCATTTGGGTTAAATAACGTACCTATCAGGGAGACTGTTCCTGGAGAAAATAAACAAATCACTCCCTCAGCAGCTGTGGGTTGCTCATCTCTCTTCATTTATGGGTGGGGCCTTGTGAGGTTCATCCCATCCGTATTGACTTGTCAACTGCTAAGGTCATCGTGTGCATCTTGTGCAGGCAGCCACATTGCTGAGATTGCACCAGTGCAACTTCCCTATCATGTCTAGAAGACACTATCCTGAAGCAGATGTCCTGGTCCTTTGGCTCTTCTAATCACTCCTCTCCTCTCTCCTCTCTCCTCTCTCTCTCTCTCTCTCTCTCTCTCTCTCTCTCTCTCTCTCTCTCTCTCTCTCTCTCTCTCTGTGTGTGTGTGTGTCTCTCTCTCTCCCTCCCTCTCTCTCTCTCTGGGAAGTTCCCTGAGTCTTAGATGTGGTGTTTGTGTTGTAGGTGTACCAGCTGAGGCTAGATGCCCAGTGGTCACTTATTCTTTGCATTTGACCAGTTGTAGCCTTCATATGCTGCTAAAAGAAACTTAGATAAAGGCCAAAAGCTATACTTTTCTGTGGGTATAAGGATACGCATTTACTACAGAGTTGGAAGCCATATTGGAAATTCCTTATGCCTATAGTATTCCCCCAATGAATAAGTATTTTCCTTTTTACATCTTGACAGAGATATTATTTCCCTATCTACACTTTTACTGAAAGTGTAGGCTTTTAAGGATCCCAAAACATTCTTTCTTAATTTCTTGCCTGCTTGAACAATGACCTTACCATCTGTACATTAAAATCAAAGATTATAAGGGTCAAGAAAGACCATCATCTGCCAGCCCAATATCTTTAAGGCTATTCCGATCTCAACTGCCCTGGTATTTAGGTGTCAGCTGAGGTTGGTTCTTAAGTGACTGTCTTTGTTTCAGGGAGTTTGACCAAGCATGCAAATGTCTAACTTTAAAAAATAAATCCCATTTCTAGTTATTGAGGACATAAAAGGTTTAGGGATCCTTTTACAATTACACTCATTGTAACCGAACATTTCCACATTACCTATACATGGAAAAGTTTAGAAACAACCCCACTATTTTCTTAATATCAAGCTTAGTAGTTTGTGTTAGGCCCTCAGTAAATGTTTGTAGAGTGACTATCTTCTAAGTATTTCATGACAGACAGCTTGACAAAAGAAAAGAATACATTAGGTTAAAAATGGACCAGGGCAGGGTGGTGGTGGTACATGCCTTTAATCCCAGCACTCTGGAGGCAAAGGCATGTGAACTCTGTGAGTTTGATGCCAACCTGGTCTACAAGAGCTAGTTCCAGGACAGGCACCAAAGTTACACAGAGAAACCCTGTCTTGAAAAGCCAAAAAAAAAAGTGGACCAGGTTTGAAATATAGCAACATAGTACTGTTTCTAATAGACAAGTGGGGAAGCTAGAGGGCCTGATAATTTATGGAATAAGATAGATGTCTAATTTCAAGTTTATTGAGTAGGATTTCAGATGGATGTTCTGGTTGATATCTTTGCCTGGGTGTTTGAGATTAAAGCTCCAGAGAGAGGCCATGGCTCAGTGGAGAACTTAAGATGGTATTCATAGTAAAATAGTGGAAGCTTTAGTATTGGCTGCTGTCAGTGAGGCAACTCACAGAGACCGAGAATAGTAATGGTTCTAAAATGGAGTCATAATGCAGTGAAAAGGGAGAGCACAGCTTATAAACTCCATGTAAGAAGTATAGTCCAGCTATAAGCTATTGAAGACCGTGTAGTGTCATAGAAAACATAAGGTAAACTGTACGGAAGAAAGGGATGTTTTAGCAGCTGTGACATGATTCAAATACTGCGCAGAGCTCAAGAACCCTGAATACAGTCAGCAAGCCAGAAAGATCAATTTAGATCTTGATTTTTCCCATGTGTGCATGGTTTTGTATATAGCTATATGTATATGTAAACATATATTTTAATGAACATTTTGGTGCTGTTGTTGTTGTTACAAACATCTTATGTTGTAGCTGTAGAAAATGCTGTTATAATGTCCTTGCCATGTAAAAGCCAAGCAGCCCTTGTTTAAATATTCTTTTCAATTGTCCAGAGGAGAAGAGGACATGGCCCTTTAAATTTTCCAGTGCTTCTAAAAGAGGTTCTGCAGTCTAAGTTTCTAAGGAAACCAACTGTATGCTAATGTCAACTAAAAGGCTCAGACAGCATGCTGTGAGCAAGTGCAGGGTATGACGATAATTTTCTCCTCGTTCCTTTCTTTCTGATAACAGGAAAAGAAAATTTAGATGTTAGAAATTCAGACCAGGAAATGGAGCTCTTTTCGGTAGAAGAGTAGTACATTGGTGACTATAGGTCTAAGTTATCTGTGGGGCACCAGCAATGGAATGACAACTATTTGAGAGAACATTTATAAAAAAAACAGTCCCATCATAAGCATAATATATAAACATATATACATAGGAATTAATGTCTATAAAATATACAAACAGAGTGAGCTAGAAAGTCAATATTTAGGCACAAGGTGAACAACTAGGAATAAACTGAACAACATTTGCTGCTGTTTCATTTGAACTGTCATTAAAACTGCAGCAGAGGTTATGTATTACATTTCCCTATGTCATGTTTAGAAACCATTTGTAGGGGATGGAGACATGGCTCAGTGCTTCACAGCACTTAGAGAGGGCCCCTGCTTGATTCCCTGCACCAACATGGTGGCTCACAACCATCTTTAACTTCAGTTCCAGTTAGTATGGGAACATACTCTCTGAGGGTGACAGATATACCAATAGCACCCATATATAAATTCAGATAAAACACTCATGTGCATATAATAAATGAATCTTTTAAAAACCATGTAGAGTGTTTCAGTAGAATTTATTTCTATCTGAAACAAATGTATATATGCAAAGATATATGTGTTTATATATATGCAAAGATATATGTGTTTATGTATATATAACATATGTATACACATAAGCACTACCCATCTGAATGATGGGATGTTCAGTACTGTAGACAACATAACAAGGATTTTAAACACAAGGAACATGGATATAAATACAACACGGGGCTCTAGTTTTGAATGAGGGATGATTTAGAAATAGAAATCAAAGTGGGACAAAGGTAATTGTCAAGAGAATTAGAAGGATACCAAAGGCCAGCATGTTCTATCAAAGATTATATGTTTTTGAAGTACTGAGCAAGTATGTCTTGGGCAGAAAGCACTTTACGCTTTCTAGGCTGTAGTACAGAACAGCTGATTTCCCAGGGAGTGCTCAGGCCAAGGCTAGAGATTGGCAGGCAGTTTCACTGTCCCATTTTCCTTCTTCCTTGGCTTTTCTTTTAGCTGGAGCCAATCTTCTCTATTTGGATGGCAAGACCATAACCTCAAAAACCTGTCTAGCTGGTGGTAGCATACCTGTAGGCTTTATGTCCCTTAAGAAAGGGAATGTAGCCATATTGTTGGCAGTATAAACTCAAATGTACACAGTGATGACAAATATTGTGGAAATGCAGGGAATTTATTTCTTAAACACTGCATTTTTGGTGAAATTTTCCTGAACAGATATAATGGCAATGAAAGGAAGAACACTATGGACAAACTTGGTAGGCTTTACAAGTGTATTCAAAAGAATTTAAAATTTGCTATTGCAAATGTGATCAAGAGAGTTTAAAATCAGATGAAAAGGCATATATATTTAAATATTCAAAGAATTGATTTTGTCTATGCTGAAGCAAAACTTTTGTGTAAAACAATTGACTCAAATTTTATCCATATGTAAAGGGGTGAACTAACCTGAGAGATTATTATTGTTCTAGAGTTGTTTTTAAGAGCCTTAATATGAACTAAGTAGGAGACTTATTTAAGCAGGATAAAAATTCTTCATCTTTTATATACTTTAGCATCCTACAATAAATCGGATAGGTGCTCCTTCCCAACTACTCATAATTTATTCATGGAACTTCATATAATCAGTCACTTGGTTTTCTTGGCTATGAGCTATGAAACTGGCTAAAAGCATCTGAATCCAGGTCATATCAAGGGTTTATGTTTTCCTGTTAAGCTATCCAAAGTCAAAAGTCAGTGTCTGATATTTGACCACAATTATCTAGTAATATGTTCAGATTAAGTTCTTTGTTGCTGTCTTTAGAAGGGAATTAATTCATCATTTAATCTTTTCTACATATTTCTGTTTATATTGTGTCACACCACCCAAGTGAAAAGTGAATGGGTTGGACTTTTGAGGGAACCCAAATCTGCTGTTATCTTATTACAAAGGGTCAGGTTACTTTTTCTGCAGCTGATAGATGAATAGAACTCAAAATAGTCAGTAGCTGAGGTGTGATTTGTCTATAGGAGCCACTTGGAACAAAGCTAAATATACCTTTACAGCCTTGTCTCACCCTGGCTTCCTCCTTTGTTGGAAAAATATCCCCAACACTACTGCAAGGGTTCCCTGTTTTTTCTCCCTAATTTGGTTATTATGTAAATTTTCATGCTGTAATATTTTAATCAGAGTTGCTCCCTTCTCCAAGGGTGTATAGCAAAGCAGATGTAGTGCTCCTATCAATTCTTTTATTTAATTTATACTTTAATTCACTTATGAACCAGTCCAATTTGTGCTGCTAATCTACTCTTGGATGTGTGGCCTTCCACTGGAGTGTGGTCAACCTATCAAGGTCCATACTCTTAAAGAAAACTAATTTTCCCTCTTCTAACAGCAATCACTTTCCCAGAGTTTATCAATTATTTGGGACTTCATGGCCACCCTCTTTGTCTATGCTGGCATTACTTCTGGCTTAGGCTTTACTCCTGTGTTCAGAAAATACTGTTTCCTTGTATCCATCCAGTGTGTGACTCAACATCTTTGCACTCCCCCTTCCTCAATTGTCCCTGAGCTAATAGGAGGTCAGGGTGTGCTAGAGATGTCCCATTTAGGGCTGAGTATTCTGCTGTCTCTTATTCTCTGCACCTTGACCAGCTTTGACTCTCTGTGTTAATTATCATCCACTGAAATCAAAAGCTTCTCTGATGGGGGTTGAGATTCACACATTGACCAATGGAATAGACTTGAGGACCCATATAAAATTCCACATTCTTTATCGACTCATTTACAGAGACCTGTACTGAGAGCCAGCGAGAAGGTTGAGTCTGTAGGAACAGAATTTATGATGATCAGGGACTGGATTGAGTAGCATAAATCAACCCTATACATTGTTATCATAGGTGACCACTTACATAATATGACTTGTTCACTATTTCCCTTCACCTACTTTCAAAGTATCCCCATGAGTCTGTCAAGGTACCTTGTAGTTTACCATTAATGAGGGATTACTCTAGTTTAAGATCTTGACAGAATATGAATTTTGTCTCCTAGCAAACTATTTTTAGATCCCCAAATCTTGAATGAGTAAGTGACTTGGTGTTTTCTATGAAACTAATTCACAATGAAGGATTAATACAGGGTTTTAGGCTGCCAGATGATACAATCCTTTAAAAGTAACACTTCTCAGCATTTGCTGTGCATAAAGATTTCCTAGGAATCTTATTAAATTATATGTTTAAGGGTCAGAACCTTAGAGCCCTTATTGCTAACAAGTAGTTAGGTGATGCCGATGTTACATCCTTACTAGAGCATCAAGAATGAAGATCTTAGGGAACAGCTTCCAAAATTTGTCTGGTGAAACAGTTGCTGTGCAGGAGATAGAGATAAGAACTGCATTTTGTTAAACAAAAATAACCCAATTGCCTAGGGAATAGAATTGGGCAATAACATCTTAAAAATTATCTCAGGTGAGGGGTGGGAGAGGTGACTCTGCAGTTAAGAGCTCTGACTGCTCTTCCAGAGGGAGAGGGACATAGACTTTCTATGGTTTTGGAGCCTTTTGCAATGATAGGAGTGACTTAGAGGAACACTGGGAAGACAGAAAACTATGTAGCTACAATTTTGTTGCAGAGTTCTTCCTGTGCTTGGCATAGAGTTAAAGGAAAGAGGTATAGTGAGGAGGTATGTGCTTTGACTAGCTCAGAGCATTATTCCATTTGTTTGTGTTTGTGTTTTCCTCCTAGAATTAAGGTTGTTATCTTGTAAACAGCCAAGGCAGTAAACAAATCTGCATATTATTTTTTAACTTCTAAAGGTGACTTTGCATTTCTCTTCCCTGTTAAATTTTAATTCATAGCACATTTTTCCATTGTACTGTCCATGAAGCACTGGGAAGCCTTATTTCCTTGGAGTAATAGAGCAGAGGTGCAGAGGAATAGTCTATTAAGCAGGGGTGCTAGAGTCACTGTTATTTCTTTAATAGCTAGCCACCGAGAAGAGCAACAGCATGAGACCCAACAGGAGGATAGAGTCAGTGATGCACTTCAGTCTACAGCTATTCTGGTGTGATATTATTTCAGGCATCAGCGATGGCCAACGTGAAAGCATTTCAAATAAGACATTCTGGATGAGATGTGCTGCAAGCATGAGAGTCTGCTGGGAACAGGTTGGCAGCCCCAGTGGCAGATATGAGCTGGGAAATGCAGGCAGAGGGAAAATAACACTGATCTGCCAGAGGCCACATTACAAGCCAGTGGTACGGCTCATGTTTGTATTGAAATTTTCTTATTTCCATTTCTGAGAGACAGAGAGACTATGGATATCCTTAGCCCTGAAGTCATTTTTTGGAAACATCAGATCCTCATTGTCACATATTCTTCAATTCCATCTCTCTCCCGTCTGTGTAATTGAGAAAAAGGACAGGATCTGCAGTCAGCCACAGGGGAAAATTTTTTTTAGGTTATTCCAGGTGAGAAAGATACTTCTTTGTGAATAGACATTGGATTTGTGATTTGTCTACTTGCATTATAGGGTAGAAAGCTAGAGGAGCCTCTGAGCCAGCCCGCATCATCATTTCTCTATCTTCTGGGCCTAGACTGACTTTGACAAAACTGATCACAATGAGAAGAGGCCTGGGACTTTTCAGGGTCATTTTAACAAGCTAGCAGTTGCTGCCAGGTGCTCAGCTCGAACTCCAGAGAGCTGCTCCCAGGAAACAATGGTGTCCACTGGAATACATGACTATTTTTTTTCTTTTTAAGCTGCCTTAAGATGTGAATGACTTAGAGGCAGATGTATTTGACACATTCTGTCTATTATTCATGCTAGCAACAATATAGAATCTCAGTGTCACCCAAAAAACACATGAACAAAGTCAAAGTAACTCCAGAAGACAATTCTTCTTGCAAAAAGCATATATCAGAACCCAAACTGAGATAGCAAGCACACTGGGCCAAGATGGCTTCTGTCTTCTCTGTCTGATAGAGATGGTGACTATATCTCATCCCATTGGTGGGAGCTTGACTTTCTACTTTGATTAGTCATTTGGTATGAAGGAGTAGGTTCGGGAACTCTGAATCGCTGCTGCGCTGACTACCTTTGATATATAGGAAATACACAACATACAAAATCTATAAGCAGTTAGTTAAGTACTGACTTACTTCTCAACAAAATGCTGTGCAAATGCTCTGCTGTCCTTGAGGAATTCAGGCATAGTTCTCTTTCTGCTGCCTTAGAACAAACCCAAAGCTTGAATCCCAGTCTTGGGGTGCCAGAAGGCTGAGTGTGACTAATGATTTAGGGACATTAGATGTTAGGGATTTGGGAAGCTGGAAAGTCTGCTGAGATCTAAACCATCGAAGTTCATGTATCCTCAGCAAGGGCAAGATTATTTTTAATGTGAAGCTGCAAGTGATGATGTTAGGTACCCTAGAGAGGCTCAGACTCCTTTTTTCCAAGGCTAAAGGACTGGGATAATGACAAAGCAATCTGCAAGTAGTTCCTATTTTCTACCCTTTCCTTCTATTTAAAGCTTTGTCCCAGTGTAACAAAAGGTTGGCACTAGCAGCATCTGCCTCTCTGAGGTCATGTAAGTGGGACATTTTGCTTCTATAGAGGCTTCTAAAGATGTTTCGTGTGTAATAGACAAGGATACAAAGTTATATCTCTATAACAGAAAAAGAAAACATTTTAGAAGCTTCAAATATTGCTTTTTGTAGAAAATCATAGCTCCTGTACTGAAATAAGATTTATTTATAATGAAAAATGTTCCCCCCAAACTCCAATCAAATTTATTCTTATTTCTTCTCTTTAATTTTGTAGGGAAAATTAGGTTCCTATACTCTCCAAAGTCGTTCAATTGATGCCAGTAAAGAAATCTTCCTCTGCTTCTTTGATACTTGTTTGAAATGATAATTGACCAACATGCATCCAATCAACTCAGAGTTCATTCCAATTCAAACCTTCAGTAGGCTAGTTTGTGTATTTCATGAGATTACTTTCTACACCAAGAAAATATGAACCTAAATGAGATGAAAATTGAACCTAAATTTGAGAACATGAAAACAGGCTGCTCCTGAGTTTTGTGTCACAATTTTCTCCATATGGGGGACTGCCCACTGGGAAAAAAAACAGTAAATTTTAAGCAAATTAACATTCCAAGGAGATGGGACTGACAGTACATTTACCTATGATTGTAAATGCACAGCTCCGTGTAAAAAGAAAATCATAGGTGTGGCTCACCACATATTTCTAATACAATTGTTTGAAAAAATGATAACTCTGGCCTATATCTGAATATGGAGTTCAGGGAATATACAGCAGGGGACAGTGCCAACACCACATGCAGAAGAATAAAATTAGACCCACATCTCTCAACTGCATAAAAATTAACTCAAAATGAATCAAAGATCCTATGAAATGCCAAAACTTCCAAAGTACTCATATAGGATGCAGAAACTGCACTCACAAAATCTCAGCAATATCATAGCCTAGAGAATATCTGAACAATACATGTAACAGTAATAATTAATGCTAAAAGAGAAAGTAATCTAGATGACATATGGAAGTAGAGATCTTGGAGGTAGAGGAAAGGTAACAGTAGGAGGAGGGTGGAGTATATAATAGGGGACTAAAGATGATCAAAGTATATTATATACATATATGAAATACAATGAAACCTATTAGTTTTTATGATTGATAAATGAAAAAAAGGAGAAAAGAATGTCTAACAATAATGACAAAAAGATATAGACATGGGGAAGAACTGTGCAAATGGTTCTTTAGTTGCACAGGAAATAATTGCAAGGATTGATAAATAGGAATATATGAAAGTAAAAAGCTTTAGAGCAGCCAAAGACACTATCAACAGAGAACAGCCTACAGGGTGAGGAAAATCTTTGCTGGCTATAGATGATATTGTTCAAAATATATAAAATGGGCAACATTTAAACACTAGAAGAACAAACATGTCAACCAATAAGTGGAAAAATCAAAGAAGAAACACAAAGGGCCAATGAATATTTTAAAAGGTGTTCCACATCCTTAGACATCAGAGAAATGCAAATTAAAACTAATTTGAGATTCCTTATCACCCCAGCCAGACTATCTATCATCAAGAAAAATGTAACACATTCAAACAAGGATGAGGGGAAAGAGAAAACTTTCTGCCCCATTGGTACAGTCATTATGGAAATGAATAAAGGCAGAGCTATCTTATGATCCAGCTGTACTACCTCTGGACATATGTCCCAATAGCTTGGTATCCTACCACAGAAACAACTGTATTTATTGCTGCATTATTCAAAGTGGCAAGAAATTGAGCCAGCCTAGATATCTATTAATAGATGAATGGACAGTGAAAATGTAGTATAAGTCCTCAACATCCATAAAGAAAAATTAAATTATCAAAACTTCTAGATAATGCTATCTATATTAAACAAGGTAACCTGAATTCCAACAAATTTCTCATGCTTTCTCTTATATGCAAATCCTAGCTTTAAGTGTTTATGTGTGTGTGTGCATGCATGCCTTCACGTGTGCACGTGCATGTGTCCCCACACCCATATGTGTTTAAGTCATGTAATCAGATAGGGGACTACAAGAAGGAAAAAAAGAGCTGTTAAGGAAGGGGGCATATAATAGAATATATGTGAAATGAAAGTCTAAAATAATCTGCTGGAATCAGAAATCTAATTTGATGGATTAGAAGATGTGGAGGATCAACCAAACCCAGTTATGCTTGACAATGATATAATGAAATCTAATACTTTGTATGCTAATTAAAGTAAGATTTAAAAGAAGAAGGGGCAGGGAGGGATACACAGACTGGGAATGGACATAGTATGTAGCACTAAACTGTGACCTGAGATTCTATTACCTTCATATAAATTCTTTCTTTTTTTAAGTAAGAATATGCATGAAACTTTGTAGCATGACTTTTCCCTAGAGGTGGCATCCTGCTGGGATGTGACGAGCGGCATCACAGAGACTGATGTCTTTTTGCTTGAATGGGTTGGAGTTTGGTATGGAAAAATGAGTATTGAATGAAAGTTTGGATAGAAAATCAAGGTTCCTAATTTTAAAAAATGACCAGTAAAGATGGAACAGATAAATATTTTTGAAACAATGTGTTGCCATGTTGCCCAGGCTAGCCTCAAACATACAATGACCTGCCTGCTTCTGCTTCTTGAGTTCTAGAATTAAAGGTGTACACCATTCTGACTGGCTAGAAAATATTGATATGACTACTAGATTAAAATATTTTTAACTATAATGGAAATCAGTGTGGCGGTTTCTCAGGAAATTGGGAATCAACCTACCTCAGGATCCAGCAATACCACTCTTGGGAATATACCCAAGAGAAGTTCAATCATACTACAAAAGCATTTGTGCAACTATGTTCATAGCAGCATTGTTTGTAATAGCCAGAACCTGGAAACAACCTAGGTGCCCCTCAATGGAAGAATGGATC